>LPNX011127504.1:456153-536837 GCA_001517045.1 Pseudotsuga menziesii | reverse complement strand
TATGTATGTATATATATGTATATATATATATATATATATATATATATGTATATACATATATGTATATACATATATATACATATACATATACATATATATGTATATGTATATGTACATATATATGTATATGTATATACATACATATATATATACACATACATATATACATACATATATATATATGTATATATGTATGTATATATATATGTATGTATGCATGTATACATATATATATGTATGCATATATATATACATATATATATACATATACATATACATATATACATATACATACATACATATACATACATATGTATGTATGTATATATATATATATATATATATATATATATATGTATGTATGTATGTATGTATGTATGTATGTATGTATGTATGTATGTATTGTTCACTTGTTCTTTTAACCTTAATACGATGATCTATATGATAGGTTAATGATGCGATGATGTTTCATAATTTCACTTCTTTTGATGAAAGATAATGTTGGTGTTATCACGATTATGTTTTAAATTTATATATATTGGAAGTTGTTGATAATCTTTTCATTGAAAATTAATATATATGGTGATGTTACTGCTTTGGATAAATGTTGTATGTTTCTGTTAAATTTCTTCATAAATGCTTTACAATTAATTTCAATAATTGCATCTACAATTAATTTGAACGTTTTATTATGTTATTTCAGAACTATGAAGTAAATGATATATGAGAACCATTGAAATTAATGAATAATTATAATAATTTGATATAATAAATATATTCACACACAATTGGATATGGTTGTATGTGTTAAATAACAAGTATGGTGTGGTGCTAATAAGAAAGCAAAACAAGAGCTAAAACGGAAGCCCACTATATCCCAAATCTAGAAGCAACATTGGACACAAAACTTGGCTCTAAGTTGGAAGTCAATTTGTATGCTAATTTGGACGCCAAACTAGAAGCTAAACTAGTGGCTAACAAAGGAGCAAATTTGAATGCTAAATGAGAATCTAAATGAGACACTCATGAAGAAGCAAAACAAGAAGAAATCCAAGGAGCTAAACAGGACGCAAAATGTGGCGCTAATGGGGGAGTAAAAATGGACGATAAATTGGGCGCTAAAGTAGTATCAAAACATGGTGCTAATGTGGGAATAAATAGAGATGTGAAGCTAGGCATTACAAAGGATGCAACACTTGGTGCTAATGATGAAGCCAAACATGTGTTGATATGGTAGCAAAATAAGGCGTTACTTTGGATACAAAAAATGGCGCTACATAGAAAGCAAAATATGGTGCAACAATAGAAGAAATATTTGGCATCATTTTGGTAGCAAAACATGATGCAAAAAAAGAAGCAAAAATTGGTGCAAATTTGGAAGCGAAAATTGGCACATGTTTGGAAGTAAAACATGGTGCAAAATGGGATGCTAAAGTGGTAGCACAAATGGATGCAATGTTGGATGTTAATTTGGATGCAAATATGGTGCTAATGGGGATGTCATTTAGAAATCAAAAGTGGACGCTCTCTAGGAAGCAAAATAGGACGTTATTTAGGAAGCAAAGTTGGGCATTCTTCTGGAAGCAAAAATATAAACGCTATTTTGGGCGTCATAAAGGATTCCATATAAGATGCAAAAAAGACATTTTTTGAGACACTTTAAGTTTTGTCCATGACGTGTCCCATTTAGCATCTAGTTTGACCACTCAAATTTTTTTTTTAAATACACTAAAAAGGGACTCTAATTCCAGGATTTGTTGTAGTGAAAGAAGATCAAGTACAAGAAATTCAACCTATTGCACAAACAAGTACATAATCCATTATGCAAGCCATGTCCCAAGTAAGTCTGAGAGACCTGGATATTATGGGTTGGAAAATCCAAAATAGAAATTTAGGAGATATTGTTTTGAAAAAAGAAGGAGAAAGAAAAGCACTAGAAAGTAAATATAAAGAACTGCTGGATAAAAATGATAAGTTCGTAAAATAGTTGACTCGGCAATTGCCAATACGGGGAGAAAGGCATCTATTTGGGACATGATCATTGCTGAAGTTATTAAGCTTAGGCCTTATTTAAATTATATTTTGGATAAAGAGATGGTTATAAATGTTGCCATACAAAGTTGTACTGCAATTAAGGAAGTTTTAAATAAGAATCTTGTAGATACAACTAAGAATACAATTAATTTTTTGAATACTTTGTCAGAAGATGATTTTAGGACAATGGGAATTAAAAAAAAAATTACAATGATCACTTGGGCCAGGAAGGTAGTGGGAAAGCATCAACACATAGACACTGTACATGTAAAGATTAACGTAGTGAGCATCAAGTGAATATTTTTAAAGGTTCATTTGTGTCACTTTTTCAAAAATGTTTTCCTTCCTTTTGGGAGGAAGATGGTAGATTGTTGTCTTAGGTAGAATATCAGGCCTTGTTGGTAAAATGTAGATTGGATCACAAGAAATTTCAAGATATGATCCAATCTCTATCAAGGAAAACGGTGGTTGACAAGTTATAAGTAGATTTTGATATCATCAACACTTTCATAACAGTTTGTTCCCAACTACCACCCATTTCATACGTGGATCATGTGGAATTGAGAGTATTGGAAAAATAAATGGCCAATATAGAGCTGCCAACTGTGGACCAGTGGAAGACAATTGAGAAGTTTGGAAGAACAAAGTGCAAGCTACACCAATGAAGAAGTTTGAGAGGAATTGAAGACTAGATTATTTTGAAGAATGTAAAAGATTTCTGGAAAGATAGAAGCCAACTTTCTTCCTAAATATTGGTTTTGTGGTTACCTTGGGATTATCCTTTCACAACCGAGGGTAAATTCTGAGTGTTGACATCTTGGCACCGTTTTTGGGGAACGAGAGTTCAAATCTTCCCTAGGAATAATGACAGTAGTTTTCAAGAAGACATAATTTATGTGCGAAAGCATAGGTTCTTACATTCAAAGTCAGTTGTGTTTTTTCCTTGGGGACTCCACATTAAATTTCAAGGTGTTTCAAAGACGACATCTTGGATTTCAAGAGAGAGAATACAAGAGGTAACCATAATCTTGAAGCTTTATATAGTGTGGGAGATCTAGAAAGTTTAGTTAGGAAAAGAAAAGGAAAAGAATAAGTAGGCACTTCTCAAATAGAAAGGTCATCTTCTCAAACTCAAGAAGAATTTCTCATCTTTCAATATTTTGAGTTGGAAACAAAGTTTGAACAATCTCTCTTAAGATCTAAGTCCGAGTCATATTTGAAACAAGTTGAAATTAATCCAAACAGACTTTAGTATTATTTGTTAGATTCACTTTGGAAAAATTTTCAAAATACTGTAAAGACATAAGAAAGGAATCCTCCAATCTAAACTTTTCAACCTCAAATTCCTATCATTGTTCAAAATCCTCCTATTGTTCATAACCCTCCTAGATCAATGGCTGCCAGATTTGCTCCATTGGATTTTCATGTTGTATTACATGACCTACCGCATAATTATTCACAGAGAATTTCATTATTTGATGGGGAGGGAAATTTCACAGCTAGGAAACATATGGATAGGTTTGATGATTTTATGTACCTTGAAGAAGTGGATTATGATGATGTGAAAATGAGATTAATTGCACAAAGTTTGTCTAGAGAGGCTAAAGGTGGTTTAAGGATATTCCTGCAAGATCCATTGCTACTTTTGAGGCTTTCCAAACTCTTTTTCTAGATAGTCAGGCGGATAAAAATAGTCCTCTGCAGGTTCTAGCTCAATATAATAATTTAAATAAAGGCAATTTTGAATCAGTGTGTGAATTTTTAAGTAGATTCATGAGGGTCTATAATTTGATACCAGCTGACATAAAACCTCGGGTAGGAGCTGCAAAATTACACTATGCTAATGCATTTGATAGTGATTTTGCTTTGTTATTGAGAGAAAGAAAATCTGTTGATTTGTCTACTATGTTTAAATATGCTCTATAGGTGGAAGCTAATTTAATGGATTCTGGGAAAATGAAACAAAGAACAAAAGTAGATAGGAGAAGAACTAGGGAAGAAAAACAAGCTTCTACATCTTCATCCACTGATGGAAAGTTTGATATAATGTTGAAAACAATGGAGAGGTTGATGGAAAAATTAGCATTGGATAATAGACCTCCAAACATAGAGAAACCTTAGCCATAAATCAGGGACCCCAATTTTAGAAGTCCTCCTCCTCCCCCTCTGATTAGACAAAGAGATCAAAGAAATCCCAAAAATTCTGAGGACCAACAAAGAAGACCCTCATTTCCAGAGAATTATGTTCATGAGGAATAAGCGAATGGCCCCATGGATAATCAAATACGCCATTTTGATGGTCTATACTTTGAAATTTACCTCACAGAAGAGGAACACAACATGTTTTCTCAGGAAGATGATTGTAATACACTTGAGTTAGAAACAAAGCAATATCATAGAGGATATCATAATGGTATAGATGATTTCCATAAAAAGTTAAATTTGAGAAGTAGATATGTAATCATAAATAAAGGAATCCTACCTCTAAATCAGCCTTCTAGTAGTCAGCAAAATGTAGAAAAAGAAAAAGAAAATAGTAAGAAAAGATTGTACAAAAGATTCCAGAAACAAAAAAAAGAAACATTGAAAGACAATAAAAAAAGAGATGTCTAAAGAAAAGAAAAACAACAAATGCCAATTGAAGTTGACAGAGATGTTTCTTCCTTTAATTTACAAAGTGAATTGTCCAAGATAAATATTTATATTCCTTTCAGCGAGTTGACGCGAAACAATGAATATAGATAAAATATAACCAGAATGGTTAATACTGATAGAAAATGCCATCTAGACACACTAGAATTGACATATGATGCTCCAACAATAGTCCCTTTCCTTAGAATTGAAGATACGGATGAAGAAGATGTTCCACCTTTCTATGTTAGCTTTAATGTTCATGATATAATCTTACATAATGTTATGCTAGATTCTGGTGCATCACATAATCTAATTCCAAGAGTGGTGGTTGAAAGTATAGGATTAGAGATTACAAGGCCCTGCAAAGACTTGTTTTCTTTTGATTCTAGAAAATTAAAATGCTTGGGGCTAATTAAAGATATGGTAGTTACTCTTGCACAGATTCATGCCAAGAGCATTATCATGGATGTAGTAGTGGTCGATATTCTTCCAAAATTTGGTATGATGTTATCAAGATCATGGGCTTAAAATATCAAAGGAACTTTGCATATGGACATCCCATATGCAACAATTCATTTGTTTGGGAACACAGAAGATTATACAAGGGAAAAAGATTAGCATATGTGGTTACCAGTCAACATAAACCCAACAATCATCCCATATATGTTGTTGATACTGATCTGGGATCTTCCATATTTTTGAATGATTCTCATATTGAACAAGACTTTCTAGTAGTAGATGAACTGAAAGAAGACAAATAATTTGCTAAGAGGCAAGAAGCATTGGAACAAAAACAAAATGAGGAATGATGATGGACAATGTACTTTGATGGATCCATTAGTAAGGAAGGAGTTGGTACAGGTATTTGGATGATTTCTCCAAATAGAGATTTCAAAGTGTATTCTTATAAATTGACATTTGAATGTACTAATAATGTAGTAGGGTATGAGGCTTTGTTACTAGGATTAAATTCCTTGAAGGATTTAAAAGAAAAAAGAATATATGTTTTTGGAGATTTAGAGTTAGTGGTAAATCAAGTGAATGATAGCTATCAAACAAAACATCCCAGGATGAGAGCTTATAGGAATGAAGTGCAGGATATGCTGAGAAATTTCTTTATTGAACACAAAATATGGTTCCCATAAGGCATAATCAGGTAGTTGATTCTTTGGCCACTACTGCTGGGAATTTAAAAGCTCCTATCTATTCTAACAAAAAATATAAGATTGAGATTGTGAATAGATATTTTACCCCTAAAAACCCTAAGTATTGGCAAGTGTTTGAAGATTAATTACAGATAAAAAGATTTTTGGAATTGTCAGATGAGTTTGTAAATACAAATATTGATACAGAAAATCAGAATTCAGAAAATATCCAAGATGATGAACAATTTGTAGATGAGAATGTTGAGTAGAAAAATCTCAAAATATGATTGTAGGTAAAGAAATTATTCAGTTCAAAGGTAATTATATTCCCAAAGGCCTTATACCTCTAGAGAAATTGTTTGACCAGAATGATGTAGACAAATATCTTAAGGTGCGACCAAATGAAAATGATATTCAGGGTCAAAATATTGGAACTGAAGATTTTCAAAAGATAGTGAAGCTTTAAAAAAATATGCCTGCAAAAGAGAAGAAAAGATACATTGATTTGATGAAAAACTATACTGATGTTTTTGCTTGAAGTTATGAATATCTAAAAGAGTATGGCATCTCCATTATACATCATACCGTTTCCATTAAACCTAGAGAAAAGCGTTTTAGGCAGAAGCTTAGAAGAATAAACCCAATGTTGTTGTCTTTAATTGAGAAAGAGATAAGGAAGTTATTCAACGCAAAAATCATTGTAACACTCGGATTTTCTAGGTGGGTAGCTAATCTGGTACCTGTTAGAAAGAAAAGTGGAGAATTTGATTGTGTGTAGACTTAATAAACCTTAACAAAGTTTCATTAAAAGATAACTATCCCTTTCCTAAAATGGATCATATACTGCAGAAAGTTGTTGGTGCTGAGAGGATTTCTACAATGGATGGTTTTTCTGGGTACAATCAAATAAAGGTTCTTCCTGAAGATCAGGAAAAAAAGATTCACCACGCCATGGGGAACCTTTATGTATGCCAAAATGTCATTTGGGTTGATGAATGCAGGAGAAACTTTCCATGGGGAATGGATATAACTTTTGCTGAAGAAAAGGAGAAGTTTGCTGTGACATATATGGATGATATTACAGTCTACTCAAAATCTCACAGGGGTCACATAAAGCACTTGGAAAAAAAATTCTTGAAATGTAGGATGTATGGTATTTCCCTCAATCCTAGAAGATCTAATTTTTCTATGAAAGAAGGGAAGTTACTAGGTCATATTATTTCAAAGGATGGGATCAGGATTGATCCAGAGAGAGTAAAAGTTATCTTGAATGTATAAATACCAAGAAATAAGAGGGAGATTCAGTCATTCATTGGTCAAGTGAATTTTTTAAGTAGGTTTATCCCAAGTTTTGCAGAGATATTAAGGAATGTTACGAATATGCTGAGAAAGGACTATGAGATAAAATGGACCATAGAAGCTAAGCAATCTTTTAATGACATCAAGAAAGCAATAACAAAATGTCTTGTTCTAGGTAGTCCATATTTTTCTAAAGATTCTATTATTTTCTCTTTTGCTTCTGAACATACAATAGTTGGAGTATTGATGCAATTGATTTCTTTAGCAAGGTATTGAGAGATGTTGAATTAAAATATGACATTACGGAAAAGAAGGGCTATGCATTGGTCAAGTCTTTGAAATATTTTAGGGTATATATTTTACATTCTCATATTATTGCTTATGTGCCCAACAATGTGGTGAAAAACATTCTTACTCGGACTGATTTAGAGGGAAAAAGAGCAAAATGGGTAGCAGTCTTGTTGGAGTATGATTTGGAGATCATGCCTACAAAGTTGGTGAAAGGACAGGGACTAGCAAAGTTGATGACTAATTCAAATTTTGAATCCTTGCAATTCATTTTTTTGTCTAATCATTCGAATCAGTTGGGCGAAGGATTACAAGTGATCATATATTTCACTTTATCTCCTTGGTATAGTGATATTGTGTATGTTTTGCAGAATTTACAAGCACCTCCAGGATTAAGTAAAACCAGATTTAGGTCAGTGCAGCTAAAGGCAGCAAAATTTTGTGTTATGAACCGATATTTATATTGGAAATACCCAGAGGATATCTTGTTGAATTGTTTACTAGAGAATGAATCCCACCATACAATGAAGGAGCTTCATCAGGGAGTGTGTGGAGGCCATCATTCCTGGAAAGTGACTGTAAATAAAATTTTGAGGGTTGGTTTATATTGGCCTACCATGTTTTTTGATGTTTATAAAGAGATCACAACCTGTCATTAGTGTCAAATATTTGATGGGAAGAGAAACCTAATACCCTTACCACTTAATCCTATTTTAGTATAAGCACCTTTTTCACAGTGGGGGTTAGATTTCATTGGAGAAATTAACCCAAATTCTTCTGGCCAGCATAGATGGATCCTAACTACAACTGATTACTTTACCGAGTAGATTGAAGATATACCTACTAGCAGGGCTACTGATGTTGTTATTGTGGATTTTCTATAAAACAATATTTTGTCAAAATTTGGATGTCCCATTAGACTTGTGACTAATAATGCACCAACTTTCAAGTCTAAGAAAATGGTCAGCGTTTGTCACAAATATCATTTCAGTTTGAATCATTCTACTGCATATTATCCTCAAGGAAATGGGCTTGCATAATCCTCAAATATAAGTTTAGTAAGGATAATCAAGAAGTTATTTGAGGAGGACAAGAGAGCTTGGCACATAAAATTGAAATATGCTTTATGGGCAGACAAAATAAGTAATAAAATAGCTATTGGTATGTCACCTTTCCAACTGGTATATGGAGCATAAGTGGTATATCCAGTGTCTTTAGGTCTTCCTATGATGAAGATGATACAAGAACAAGAAGAAGAACCAAATCACATGCAAAGGAGGATAAATCAAATCATTGAGTTAAATGAGGTAAGGAAAAAAGCTTATGATAAAGTGCAAGTACACCAAGAAAAGATGAAGAAAACTTTTGACAAGAAAGTTAAAGAAAAACAGTTTTAGGTTAATGATCTCGTTCTAAGATGGGATGCAAGGAAAGAAGACAAGCATGGGAAGTTTGATCATTTGTGGAAAGGGCCATATAGCATTTTGCTTTTAGAGGAGACAATTCTTTTATTCTGTAACATCAAAATGGGGTTCAACTTAAAGGAGGCCCTGTCAATGGAATATTTCTGAAACATTACTTGTCTTGAGGATGAAGGAAATGTTGTACAGTAGTTGTATATATTTATTTAATTAAAAAGTTCAGTATAGATGACAAGTTGAAGGATTTGAAGCCCGAAGAGAAGGCCCTAATGTTTTTAATATTTGTCATATTTCTTTGATTTATTTACAGTAAAGAAAAAATAAGTTTGAATTGTTAAGTTTTTGAAAGGGTTTTTTACAGATAAAAACTGGTACTGGTCTACGGGTTCTTTGCTACCTCACAGGCAGGATAACATCCCCAATTGGAGCCAGTTGTTACCACTGTTTTGGATAGCATTTGAGATGAGCAGGATTAAGGGGAAATAAGGGTATGGTATGAAATTTGTTTGATAATATGATCAAAGGGTGCCTTAAAAATATTGAATTAGAGACCAAGGCCTTTAATCTTCTCATAAAACGATAGGTTAAGGTTGATAAAAGGATAAAAATGAAAAAATTGCACGTATGGTATATGATGATATTTTTGATGGTGTACATCTTCAGGAAGGAATCTCTACGGTGGGTAATAGATCTGATGATCATAGTTGCGCGGAAAAAGAAATTATAGTAATCAGCGAAAAAGGTGTATAGTCCACTCAGATATACGACGACGGATTGAAGGAAAATAGATCGATGGTTAAAAAAAAATCCGATATGAGAAGCTATGTGGAAGAAGATGTGTTGGGGATGAGCGAAAAGATTAAAGGGTATCCTAGATCTACGACGGAGGATTAAAGGTAAAAAAATCTATAGTGCAGGTAGAATCCACTGTGGGAATATGCGCGGGAAAATATAGATCGGGAGTGAGAGGAATGTTTAAATCTTAACATAAATCGACGATGGAGATTGATGACTTGTAATATCGGTGATGAAGATGGGGTCCGCTAGGAGAACATGCACTCCAAATGATTAATTGGAGATCGGAGGAATTATTAAAGGGCATCATTGATCAATGGTTAGGATTATAAGTGGTTGAGATCAGTGGTTGTAGATTGATCCATTGATAGAAGATACACACTATTTTGCAAATCATATGAGCAACGGAAAATAAGATGAGGATTAAATGGTAAAGGAAATCTACGGTGGGAAGTGAAAATCTGGTAGATCTATGGTGATTAGGAGGTCCGCTAGATGAAGGTGCAAGGAGGATAGAACATAAGTTATGTAGAGGAATAAGGGAAGGATGAGGTTAATGGGTGATCAAGATTGACGATTTAGAAGAAAGGTGGATAGAATCTACAAACAGAGAAGGATTTTCCTTTGATATGTGCATGGAAATTAACAGAGAATTCTACTACTGGAAAATAAAACCGCTTCCTTAGATTCAAAACCACTATGAAGAATATTAGAAAAGGAAAAGGCATGTGTTCAAGGGTTATTTTTAGTTTATGCATTGGGAGAAGAAAGCAATGTTCTGCGTGGACGAATCCCCATCAGACAAATACCCAGCCTATTGAAATATTGTAACTTAAAAGGATATTCTAAATTTATTTTACTGATTTACCCCAAGGGAGATGTTATTATTCCTCCGTCGAGATGTTATTATTTTAATTGGTCACCATAGAGTCATGAGGTAAATCCTCCATTGTAAGTCGGGTCATTATTACCCTAATGAATATAATAAAATATTATTTTGTGATTTCCTAGGTGAAGTTGGCCCAGACAATTTAGTGGGGCCGACTTGATTAGGGTAAAAGTTAGTTGACAAAAAGAATATAAATAGAGTGGATGTGATTCTGATTCGAAGACAGATAGACTCACTTGTGTAGCACATAGGAGAGAGAGAGAGAGAGAGAGAGAGAGAGAGAGAGAGAGAGAGAGAGAGAGAGAGAGATCAATAAGGAGGAGGAATACATGTTTTGGGGTTTTATCTTATACATCTTATATAGAGGAAGTTTTGTTGGGTTTTCTTCCCCTTGAGGGTTTCCCAGGATAAATCTGTGTTTATCTTGTGATTGTGTTTCTTTCAATGATTCTGCATATGCTACTGTTGTGAATATGGATTAAACACTAATGATATCTATCCTAGCAGATGAAATATTAACATGGTATCAGAGCTAGCCTGAATAGAACAACTTTCATAAGGTGAAAGTCTCTCTCCTCTCCCTCTGTAAGAAATTAAGGTTTCTGCAAAAGTTGGAATTTTGAAGATCTACTTGCATAGAATTTTGTGCCTCTGTGGAGAGAATCTATTGAGCCCGTGATTAAATTTTTTGGATGGTTGAATATCCAGGAAATCCAAACCCTAGTTTGGACTTGAACCATAAAACTGCAGTAAACCAGAACCAAAAATTCTGTAGAAATCGGAACCTCGCAAACAAGATTTGAAGGGTGAATATTTGGTATCTCCATAAACCAAGTGGGCCAACCAACTCTCCTCAGTCAATCCCATCTCCTGGTAAGGTTAGCTTTTCATTTTGAGAAATTTCAATTTTTAGTGACCTACTCGATATGATGGCCCCAAGCACTAAGCTTGAGGATAAGCTGGAAGGCATTGAAAACTTCTGAGCATGGGAGTATAGGATTGGCCTCATTCTTAGAGAGAATTTTCTTGATAATTATATCGAGGATGAAGTCCCAGAACTAGAAGAAGATGAAGCTAAGGAGAAGCATCAGAAGGACCTAATCAAGGCAATGAGGAACATTGTTGATTCTATAAAAGATCACTTGATCCCTCAACTGTCATCTAAAGAGACACCAAAACAAATATATGATTCCCTCTCCATAATGTATGAAGGAAGGAACATCAACAGAAAGATGAATTTGAGATCTTAATTGAAGAGCACCAAGATGAGTAAAGGAGAATCAGTTCAAGATTACTTCACAAGGGTCTCCTAGTTCAAGGAACAACTAGATGTTATTGGAGACTCCCTTAATGAAGATGAACTAATCATGACTGCTCTCAATGGTCTCACTAGACCTTGGGAATCATTGATATATACTATGTGTGCTATAAAAGAAAGTATGAAGTTTGACATTGTATGGGAAGATTGCATCCAAGAGAAGGCTAGAGTAGCTAACAAAGAAGCTTTACTTAAGTAAGGTGATCAATCTCTAGCTACCCATACCAAGAGAAGAAAAAAATCAAGCTTCAAGAAGGATAGTCACAAGGAGTATAAACCTCCAAAGAAGTTTCAGAAGAAAAGAGATGACAGACAAAAAAAGAGACTACTCCAAACATCAATGTTACAACTGTCATAAGATAGGACACATTGCTAGAGAGTTTCCATTGAATAATAACACCAACAAAAGACATCATGCTAATCTAGCTGAAGATGAGGACGAAGAAGTAGAAGAAAGACCTCGAAACAGACAAGCAGGAGAAGAAGATATAGAGGAATATGTACTATTCTCTGCACTCTCTGGGTTTGTAACACTTGGAGAAGAAACAAGGCTTATTGATAGTGGTGCTTCAGAGCACATGACAGAGAAGAAGCAAAATATATCAAAACTTGAAGAAAATAACTCTCCTCGGAAAATATCTCTAGGAGATGACTATCAATATCCCATCAAAGGAATTTGTGAATCAATATATAAGCTTGACTCTCAGAACCTCCATGAAGATGAAGGAATTACTATATGTACCAAGTTTGAAAAATAATCTACTTTCCATATCAGCACTAGATAAGAAAGGATGTAGAATTGTTTTTATAGATAGACAAGTACTCATGTGGTCCAAAGTAAAGAAAATTGAAGATGTTGTGGTCATTGGTGAAGAAGAAGGAGGACTGTTCAAACTCAAGGGACATCTAAAGACAACCCTTTTCCATGAGACCACTAACTCATGTGAACTATGGCATAGAAGGCTTGCTCACATCAACTACAAAGCATTACCCTATGTGAGCAAGGTAGTTACAGGTTTACTGGATTTGAAGATTGATCATGAAGTAACTTGAAAAGGATGTGCAAGAGGAAAGAACATCAAGAACCCATTTCCTAAAAGTGAAACAAAGATTAAAGGTACGTTGGAATTAATTCATTTTGATGTATGTGGTCCTATGCCATCCACATCCTTAAGTGGATATGAAAACTATGTTACATTTATTGATGACTATTCAAGAAATACATGGATATAATTCTTGAAGACCAAGAGTGAAGTGTTCAGGAAATTCAAGGAATTCAAAGCCTTGATAGAGAACCATTTAGAAAGAAGAATCAAGACACTGAGATCAGACAATGGTGGAGAATACACTTCAAAAGAATTTGAAGCATTCTGCAAAGAAGATGGAATAAAGAGGGAAATAACCACTCCCTATAATCGCCAACAAAATGGTGTTGCAGAAAGAAAGAAGAGAACCATTATGGAAGCAGTGAAAACTATGATTCATGACCAAGATCTCCCCATGCACCTATGGGATGAAGCATCAAGAATAACTGTGTATGTGTAGAATAGATTATCTCACAATGATCTTGGATTCAACACTCTTGAAGAAATGTACACATGAAAGAAACTTGAAGTGAGCCATCTCAAGATATTTTGTTGTCCAGTATATGTGCATATTCTAAAAGAGAAGAGAACCAAGTGGGATCCTTCCAGAAAGAAGGGGATATTTGTTGGATACCATGAAGTCTCCAAATCCTTAAGGGTATACATTTTAGGATTCCATCATATAGAGATTAGTAGGGATGTGGCATTTGATGAAGAAACTGCTCTTAAGAAATCCAGAAGATGTCATCTTGAATAAGTACATGAAGAGAATGTACCTCCCAGAAAGGTAGAAGTTGAACCCTCTCCTGAAATAGTAGCATCAGAAGATAATGATATGATAGAACCTCGGAGACCCCCTACTATGGTTATCTCTAGAAAGAGAAAACCTGCTTGGGTTAGAGAAAGCATACACGAAGCATAGAATTATGGAGCTCTAGAAGGCTCCACAAGAACAAGCAAGAGATCAAATCCATACTCTAGTTTTGCAGCTTTGATGTGTGACCTTGTAGATCAAGAACCCACCATATATGAGGAAGCCACACAGAAGAAAGAATGGGTGGAAGCAATGATAGAAGAATACTATTCAATAATGAAGAATGGTGTTTGGGATATATTTGAAGTGGATCTACAAGATAAAAACATGCAGCTGATGGAAGTATTGAAAAATATATTTGAAGTGGATCTACAAATAAAACATGGGGCTGATGGAAGTATCAAAAAATACAAGGAAATATTTGTGTCTAGAGGATTCTATTAGAAAGAGGGGATTGATTATGAAGAAACATTTGCTCTAGTAGCAAGGTACACTTCCATCATAACCATCATGGCTCTTGCTTCCATGATGAAGTGGGATCTACACCAAATGGATGTAAAGACAACCTTATTGAATGGTTTGATTGAGGAAGAAGTTTACATCAAACAACCACAAGAATTTGAATTCAAAGATAGAGTGACTCATGTATGTAAGTTGAAAAAAGATCTGTATGGACTGAGTCAAGTTCCTAGAGATTGGTACGGAAGAATTGATAGCCTCTTGACAAGCTCGGGTTTTACCAAGAGTAAAGATGACCCCTAACCTTTACATGAAAGTTATGGATGATGAACATGTCATACTATTATTGTATGTGGATGATCTATTTCTGACAGGAAATGAGAAACATATCACATATTGCAAGAAGCAGCTAGATAAATAATTTGAGACGAAAGATCTTGGATTGATGCATTATTTCCTCAGGATGGAAGTGTGGAACATCCCCAAAAGAATCTTTTTGAACCAGGGAAAGTATGCAGTTGAAATCTTGAAAAGATTTGATATGTTGGATTGTAAGGCCATGGCCACACCCATGGACACCAACCTGAAGTTGTATTCAGATGAATAATCGGATTTAGTGGACATGACTCAGAACAAATAGATTATTGGGTCACTGATGTATCTGACGAATACAAGGCCAGATACTATGCTTTGTTGTGAACACCTTAAGTCAGTTTCTAGTTAAACCTAGATGGGTTCATTTGATAGCTACAAAGCATGTGATGAGGTACCTAAAAGATATGATAGACTTCAGACTATACTATGATAGAGATCATGACTACAAATTGTATGGATATACATATTCAGAATGGGCAGGAAGTGTCACAGACAGAAAGAGCACCTCATGTGGATGTTACTATCTGGGATCTGCCATGATCTCATGGTTTAGTAAGAAATAGTCCAGTTTTTCTCTCAGCACGACCAAAGCAGAATACATAGGAGCTTGCTCCGCTAGTTGTGAAGCGATATGGATTCAGAAACTGATGTTAGACCTATTTGACATGGAGTTGGACACCACAATGATTCTATGTGACAACCATAGTTGTATAAAGATGACAGAGAATCTGGTGTTCCATGATAAATCAAAGCACATATAAATACGATATTTTTATATAAGGGATATGGTACAAAAGCGAGCTATAAAACTCAAGTATGTGAGTATCGATGAGAAAGTTGTTGATGTGTTGACCAAGCCTCTATCTCGGGTGAAGTTTTAATACTTCATTGACAAGCTTAGTGTAGTCTGAAAAGACTTTCCTCATATGGACCCTTCTCATAAAGGAGGAACAAGTCAAAGATATGGACTCTCATCAGAAAGGAGAAACATGTCGAAGATATAGACTCTATTCGGAAAGGAGGAACAAGTAGAAGATATGGACTCTCCTCGAAAAGGAAGAACAGGTTGAAGATATGAACCCTCCTCATACAATGGGGGAGCAGGTTGATGATACAGATCCTACATGGAAAGGGGGAATGATGATGAGGCTATCATTGATGACAATGAACCTCTCTTGAGGATGGTCATGCACGAAAATAACACTCTTCTACTGAGAGTGGTCCTTACTAGCTGAGGATGGTCCTACAGATGTTACTCTCACATGGAGAGTGTATCGTAGAATAACACTCTCTTGTGAGTGGTCCAAGCTTTAGTACTAAGGATTCTCTACGATGAGTTCTTGCAGACATTGCAGTCTAACACTCACAAGGAGTGGTCCTAGATTTCGTGCTGAGGATGTCCTACGATGAGTCCTTACGGACGCCAGATCTACAGTGGCAGATGTTACTCTCACATGGAGAGTGTACCGTAGAATAACACTTGCTTTTGAGTGGTCCTATATTTAGTGTTAAGGATGCTCTACGATGAGTCCTTGCGGACGTCATATTCTAACACTCGCATGGAGTGGTCCTAGATTTAGTGATGAGGATGTCCTATGATGAGTCCTTATGGACGCTAGATCTACAGTGGAAGATGTTACTCTTGCATGGAGAGTGTATCATAGAATAACACTCGCTTGCGAGTGGTCCTAGCTTTAGTGATAAGGATGCTCTAGGATGAGTCCTTGCGGACGGCGTAGACTAACACCCGCAAGGAGTGGTCCTATATTTAGTGTTGAGGATGTCCTATGATGAGTCATTATGGATGACAGGTCCTACATTCACGTGCAGATGAGATCTACATTTAATTGCAGACGATTCAGCTGGTCGATATTATGGACCCTCCTCGTCAAGGGGGAGTAGGATAATGGAGGATTGCATCATCCTTGGACTCAAGTCCTAAAGTGATAGGGATTGATCATCCCACAAAGAGATCATGTGTACTGAAGGTAGTGTTGCGGCAAAAGGATCAAGAAGATCGAAGTGTTGTGGAAAAGGGTCAAGAAGATCAAAGTGTTGCTATAAAAAGGATCAAGAAGATCGACGTGTTGTTGCAAAAATGATCAAGAATATCGAAGTGTTACTGCAAAGGATAGAGATCAAAGTGTTGTTGCAAACGATCAAGAATATTGAAGTCCTGCTGCAAAGGATCGAGAAGATCGGAATGCTATTGCAAAGGATCAAGTGATCATGTGCTACATAAAATGAAGACTCAGTATTGAAGAAGACATTGTACCTGTACTAAAGACATTGAAGAGTAATTGTTCCAGTTATTGAGTGTGAAAACATCCTATGATGTATAGATGTACTACCTCAATACTGCTAAATTTTCTCTCTCTCATTACTCATATAGTTGATGATGATGTTGTTAGTAGAATACCCTTCTCATTAAGGGGGAGATTTGAAATATTGTAACTTCAAAGGGTATTCAAAATGTATTTTACTGATGTACCCCAAGGGAGATGTTATTATTCCTCCATCAGGATGTTATTTATATTGTAATTGGTCATCATAGAGTCATGAGGTAAAGCCTCCATTGTAATTTGGTTCATTAGTACCTTAATGAATATAATAAAATAATGTTTTTTGATTTCTTAGGTGAAGTTGTCCCAGACAGTTTAGTGGGGCCAACTTGATAAGGGTAAAAGTTTGTTGACAAAAAGAGTATAAATAGAGTGGATGTGCTTCTCATTTGAAGACAGACAAACTCAATTCTGTATCACATAGGAGAGAGAGAGAGAGAGGGGGGGGGGGGGGGGGGGGGGGGGGGGGGGGGGAGAGGGAGAGAGAGAGATCATCAAGGAGGAGGAATACATGTTTCGGGGTTTTATCTTATACATATTATATAGAGGAAGTTTTGTTGGGTTTTATTCCTCTTGAGGGTTTCCCATAATAAATCTGTGTCTATCTTATGATTGTGTTTATTTCACTAACTCTGCATATTCTATTGTTGTGCATTTGGATTAAACACTAATGATATATAGCCTAGCATCTGAAATATTAACACATGCAACCATTAGCTTTCCAGGTAGGCCATGTTTTACCCGCTTACTAATATTTAAACATGGATAGTGGAGGAGAAGTAGAGGCTCAAGCCCTGGAGTTTCATAAAATAAGAGAAGCTTTTGAAGATAGAGATGGCATGATTTTTTATACTATTTTGTTTGTTGTCCCTAATAACCAGCTGAAAACTAAACTGGAGGCATTTAAAGACCAGGGTACCGTCTTACATGGTGTTTTCCAACCTCATTTCTATTATTTATGTCCAGAACAAGCTCTGAATTTTCTATACCTTATCGATTGGTGTGCGTCTAATTACTCTTCTTCTGAAAGAGTAATCATGGATTCATCTAAAACCAATATCTTGTGCCCTGTTAATTCCCTTATCGTACGGGATTCACTCACAATCCCTCCTTCATTTACCCTAAGCCGAGAATATTTCAATGAAGATGACCTAATTTAGTCTTTCATACATGTATCCCTTGAACAAAAACAACCATTTTTGTCCAAGTGTTTCAGATCTAATGTCTCCCTTTCCAAGCAGTCCTTCCCCTTGGATGTTAACCTATTCAATGAAGAATCAAATCTGGTTGTTTCAATGGTAAGTCAGTTTTTAGGTCTAGACACATATAGGTATATTCTTGAGTTATTGATGAGTCTTTTAATCAAACTCAACATGAGTCAATATGAGTCTCTGTCTCCCCAACCTCCATGCCTTGAATTTGATGAATTCCTAGCCGAAAGCATTCACTCTCAGCTAGTGAATTTCCACAGTACCGAGCATTTCATATTTCAATCATATTTGGTCAAAATGTTCTTATTTTTCAATGAAGAAACTCTACAGGTCCCAAAAATGGTGCTTACAGCATAAATTAGCACTTACTTCTTGAAGTACATGAACATGTTGATGGCAGAAGTTTACAAAGTCTGCTTTCAAAACAAATTTCCTAAAGTGCTACTACAGATGCAAGAAGCTTTACAATTTGACCTAAATAGGAGAATAGAAGATTGGTTCCTATTAGAAGAACATATTATCATTAGGGTTTATGGCTTCACTCATGAACCTTATATTTTACCTATATTTCTTACTCCTAGAGTGTTTACTTTGGAGCTTGTAAGGTAGAAATTGATTGTTGAAATGAGAATTTTATTAGTTTCAAAAAAGATTCAAAAATAAAGTTTCCATGGGTGATTGCACCCTTCATTATAAAGAATAAAGTTGCACTTCCTATAGTAGAAACTTTGCTACCGAAAATGGGTTTTAAGACAGCTTTCGCAGTGAATTATTATCCTCGTTATATTATTTCACAAAGAAGGCAAATGAATAAAAACAAGGTTTTTGAATACCACGTAGTAGAAGGATTGGCTTAAAGAGTCAATTGGTTGGACTATCCACAGGAAAAGGATGCAAAAGTATCACAAGAAAATCCCTTAGCTATGATAACAACAACAAAAATAGTCACTCCCATTGCAAGCCACTCAAAAGTGACAGGTAAAATAGTTTTTTCAAATGCCATGGAAACAGAAGAAGAAGGAAGTTCAGAAACAACTAAAAGACAGAAGATTGAATTTGAGGGAGAGTTGGTTTTAAAGTTGTTAAAGCTGAAAGTAAGACAAAGGAGAAAAAAATCAACGAACTAGCTTTTGAAGTGCATCAGTATGAATTTTCAGAGGTTCCTGAAACATCAGGTGATAAATTTAAATCCAGAGATGATTTATATGACAAATACAAGGATGATAGGGAAGCGTCTTTAACCAAATCTTTAAAATTATATGCAGATGCTAGGAATATATCCAGTAAAGAGGTTTCTTTGGTAATTGTCAAGGGTCATGGTAAGAGTACTTTGAACTTAGCAGTTTCCACTAAGAATAGAATGGCAGAAATGAGGTTGAACCTACAAGATATCCCAATGCTTGACATGATCAATTTGCACAAGTATACTGGGGAGGTGATTTTAGTGATTTGATGAAATCCACCTTGAAGGTATCCAAATTACAATAGAAAAAACTAAGATAGAAAACCAGTTGAGGTAGGAAAAAGTGGATAATAAGGTACACCAGTAGCAGATAAAGAAACTTCAAGGAGATTTGATGGCTATAGACAGTGAAGCCAATAAGGGAGAGGTCACATAGAAGATCCTTGCTGAGAAGGAAAACACAATTCAGTTGCTTAAAAAGAAGTTGAAAATCCCTGCCACACAGTTAATTAAAGCTTCAGAGTTGACAGAATTGGAGAAATAAAAAGGGTTGCTAACTAAAGATTCGGGTGACAACAAAGCAAAATTATTAAAGCTTGTTGATGAAAAGAAAGAATGTGAAAAAGAGAAAGCTCTTTTGATTGAAAAAATTAATGTTCTAAATGAAAAATTATTTGTTTTAGAAAAAGAGGAGAAGAGCAGAGAAGATCATGTATAGGTAAGTCAACCTATTGCACAAAAAAGTACAGAATCCATTGTGCAAGCCATGTCCCAAGTAAGTCTGAGAGACTTGGAGATTGTGGGTTTGAAAAGCCAAAATAGAAATTTAGAATATGTTGTTTTGAAAAAAGGAGAAAGAATAGCACTAGAAAATAAATATAAAGAACTGTTGGATAAAAATGATAAGTTAGTAAAAGAGTTGAATAGGCAATTTCCAATACATGGATCAAGGCATCTTATATGGGACATGATCATTGTTGAAGTTGTTAAGCTTAGGCCTTATTTAAATTATATTTTGGATAAAGAGATGGTTATAAATGTTGTCAGACATAGTTTTACTGCAGTTAAGGAAGTTTTAAATAAGAAGCATGTAGATACAACTAAGAATACAATTAATTTTATGAATACTTTGTCAGAAGATGATTTGAGGACAATGGGAATAAAACATAGAATTACAGTGATCACCTAGGCTAGGAAAGTAGTGGAAATGCATCAACACATAGACACTGTGCAGGCAAAGATTGACATAATGCAGCATCAAGTGAAGATTTTTAAAGGTTCATTTGTGTCACTTTTTCAAAAAGGTTTGCCTTCCTTTTGGGAGGAAGATGGTAGACTGTTGTCTCAAGTAGAATATCAAGCATTGTTGGTTAAATGTAGATTGGATCACAAGAAATTTGAAGGTATGAGCCAATATCTATAAGGGAAAAATGTGGTTGACAAATTAGCAGTAGATTTTGAGATCATTAACACTTTCAAAACAATTTGTTCCGAGATGCCACCCATTTCATACATGGATCATGTGGATTTGAGAGTATTGGAAAAAGAAATGACCAATCTAGAGCTGCCAACTGTGGACCAATGGAAGAGAGTTGAGAAGTTTGGCAGAACAAAGTACAAGCTACACCAATGAAGAAGTTCGAGAATAATTGAAGAATGTAATAGATTTTTGAGTAGTTAGTTTGTTAAGAGTTACATGACAAGTGTAATAAAGGTAGCTATTTTTGCCTCTTTTTAGCATAGAAATAGTTATCAGCTCAAGGAGAATTTTTATATATTTAAGCAACATTTTGCAATGTATTAAGGGTTGGAACCCGTGAGAAAAAAAAATTTGTAAATGGTTTCAAAAGATTAATAAAGATTTCAGAGCCAAGCAGGTTTTTTGCAGAGATTCTTGCATTCATTAGAGGAATTTTGGGGTCTAAAATGGGCCTCCTAAGGAAAATAATAAAATAATAGTTAAAATAATAAAATAATATTGATTAATTTTGGAGGAAGAAAGAAAAAAACTACTTTTTGTGTTCGTATTTTCGACATATCTCCATGTGTTTTTACTCAAATTTTGATCGGGAGAGCTCGTTGGATGCGGAATTTGATTCCGCATCCAACGAGTACCCATACTGCATACTTTTGACGGACCCCGCTACCCCAAAAAAAAAGAAATACCTGAAAAAACGTGATGATGATGTCATCATCATGTTTTTTCAGGTATTTCTTGTTTTTGGGGTAGAGGGGTCCGTCAAAAGTATGCAGTGTGGGTACTCGTTGGATGCGGAATCAAATTCCGCATCCAACGAGCTCTCCCGATCGAAATTTAAGTAAAAACACAATGAGATATGTCGAAAATACGAACAAAAAAAGTAGTTTTTTTTAATGACAAATATGTCAATTCAACCATTATGGTTGACTTATTTTATTGAAATTCTATTGGTTCTTGAATTCCAACTCACAAAAACTTATTTTGGCACGTTTTCTTATAAGGCCCATTTTAGACCCCAAATTTCCTCTAATGATTTACTTTACAGTCTGTACTTACTTTCCTTTATGTGAATGTGTTTCTAGTTTACCTTTCCATTATGTTATCTTGTCATGCTTGAATAAGTGTATATTGGGTTAGAATTCATAATTTATGCTCTGATCCTTTGCTTTCAAGCATTCACAAACCCTTTTCTACTAAGTTAATATTGGATTCATCCTGAGATGCCCATATTAATGGACCGTTTCTTTCTCTTCCTTATCACCAAACAATCAACATTTTGACTGTAAAGGAGTAGCTACCCTGCCTCTGTTTAAAACTACATTGCAAAGATTGTTATTACTTGTTTTTTATATATGAATCCATGCCCAATGAGCACCGATTTCAACCATTGCTACTATTACATTTTATTTCTTAAAAAATACATTTCTCGCATTTGGGTTTATTTATTGAGAGATCCCTTTCTGGAAACAAAGAATCCAACTTTCTTCCTAAAGATTGGTTTTGTGGTTACCTTGGGATTATCCTTTCACAACCGGGGGTAAATTTTGAGTGCTAGCACACATAATTGCAAACGAAGCATTAATCATTGCCTCTTATTACAATGATCATTGTGCACATATTAGGTGCAGAGAAATTCAAAGATATTTTTATTTATTTTTAAATAATAATAACTTATTATTATGTCCATGTTATCACACAAACTGTAGCTACCCACTAAAAGTATCCTATTCAGCAGGGTAGAGGTGGGGTGGCTAATCGGTGACATTGCATTGGCCTCATCCACTACAAATGAAAGGTAGTTGTGACAATAGGCAGGCTCTTTTCATTTTAGATCAATCTGAAGAATGATCAGGGGGAGACCCTACTAGATTATGAGGGCTAGTAACCCTACTCGAGACACTCTAAGGGGGTTTACAATGAGTACAAGAGGTAAATAATGAGTAGATGAAGTCTATATCTAGAGAATGAATGTGGTAGGTGAGTTTAGAACCAAGTCAGGGAGGCTTAAGATAATTAAAATTACCCAACTTTTAATGAAAGATACCATAAGGAGTTAAATAACATAGATGATAGTTAGAATTTGATCCTTCTTGATGGTGATCGATTTTCACTCCAATAAGTCATTTCAATTTTTCTTATAGGTTTGGTGGCTCGGCTCTGTTTCTCACCCATCTTGGGCTTTGTCTCTACAGGATTCGGCGTGAAGTGTGGTTCTACGGATTGACCTTTCGATTGGATGTGTTCTTGGAGCATTTGGCTCTGATTTGAACCTGCGTTATTGGAGCAGTGATTTGAACCTTTCGATTGATGCGTTCTTGGAGTAGTGATTTGAACCTTTCAATTGATTCGTTCTTGGAGAAGTGATTTGAACATGTTGGCTAAGGTGGTGTTTGTTTCAGGATTAGTGAAGTTTTGCTTGCCCAGCTTGTGTTGTGGATGACTTGCCTCTCTTCCTAGATTGGTTGCGTTCTTGGAGTAGGCTCTGTCTTTCGTTGAACCAGTTGGTTTTGGAGGAGGATTTTGTGATAATATGGGACTCCTTTGTTCTCTAAGTTTGCTTGACAGTTTCTTGAATTATATTTTGTATTTCTCTCCAAGTATTTAGTGCTCGGTGAGACTTTTCAACGGATGTTGGAGGGGGTTCCTTCCCTCCCCCAGAACTCACTGCTTTCAGTATACTGGTTGCAGTAAGTGGCAATAGGAAGCTCTCTCAGAACCAACAGACATTTATCAAGAAACTAGACAATATTCCCTCGGTGTATATTCCTGTGGAACAACCATGTCGTACAACCATGAATATTGTAGATCAGGGTCTTATTGGCCAGTTTATTGGTCTTTGGCCATCTCCCAAGGCTATCAACGGGTGGGTTCAAAGAAATTGGAAACCCCTTATCTCAGAAGGCAATTGCAACAATCTGATAGGTAAAGGATATTATGTTTTTCTTTTTGAAAATTCAGAAGACAAAGATTTAATTTTTCAAAATGGACCATATTTCATGGGTCCTCAAGGGATTTACCTAAATAAGTGGACTACGAACTTTGATCCGAATCAAGATGTCCCTTATGTTGTTCCTGTATGGGTTAGGCTGCCGCATCTTCCTCTTCATTGTTGGAATTTGGAGTCTCTTGAAGCTATATGAAACACTTTGGGGAAGTACATTGATAGGGACGAAAGACGCGAACAATATACTTGTGCTCGAATATGTGTTGAAGTGGATCTGGAGGTAGGGCTCTCTGAAGCGATTAAGTTGACAGTAGTAGATTGGCCACATGTACAAGAGCTTGATTAGGAGAAATTTCCTTTTAACTGCAGACATTGTCATGGCTATCGAAACTTTGCTAGATCATGCAAGAAGAAAGTTGATGAAGAAGTTGCCAAAGAGAAGGGAGAACAATGGACAAAAGTCCAAAAAACTAGTACAACAAAACAGGGCAATATTTCAAAGGGAAAAAGAGCATAAATGGGTTCGGGTAGTAATCCCACTGGACAAAAATAGAAGGAAAATGAAGCAGCAATGAAGGAAATAACAACAAAAAACAACTTTGAAGTTCTGAGTATTCCTGAAGAACAAGTGCCTTCAATTCTTGAAGAGGGAGATGTTCCTCAATCTCAAGATCAGATTCGAGAAGAAAATAAAGAATTAACCGTGTCGAATCAAGTTTCCCTTGCTGATGGAAACTCTCCCATATATTCAGAAATGGAAAAAAAAAGAAACCCATGGATAATTATGGTTCATCTGATGAAGAATCTCTTAAGAGGTCCTCAAAAAAAGGATGCAAATCTCTTAAGAAGGTTTGGGAGGAAGAAGTAGAATGTATGAAGATGCAAGGAATTCAAGCTACAATTGAGATGTCAATTGCCATGAATACCAGGGATAGACCTTTAAAAGGAGGCCCTCTTCCTTTTGTCAATAATAAATAATGAACGTCGTCTCTTGGAATTGCAGAGGGCTTGGAAATTCATTGAAAGTGGAAGTTGTTAAAGATCTCTTAAGAATGGCTTCTCTTGATGTTCTTCTGCTCCAAGAGACAAATATTGACGAGGATAGACTCCTATCCATAAGCAAAAATAACTCGAAAATGAATGCAAGGAAGGCTTTGAGTGCTAGAGGTTCTACGGTGGAATTGCAACCTTGTGGACAAAGACTCTTTTCTCTTTGGAAAACTTTCATGTAATGCAGCAATGGATTTTCTTAGAACTCTGAGACTTTCCAAGTAAGATTTCCCTTTCCTTTTCTAATATTTACTTACCAGTCAACCTCCAAGAGAAAAGAGAATGTTGGAATTCTTTGTCATACTTTCTTACTGCTAATTCTTTCTCCAATATAATCGTGGCTAGTGATTTAAACATCACAATGGACACTAAAGAGAAAAAAGGAGGTGTCTGCAGGAGAGATCCCATGCTTAAAACGGTGGAGAATCTCATTCTATTTTGGGAACTAGTTGATTTTAAACCAAAAAAGGAAGATACACATGGACTAATAATCGAATTGGAGCAGCAAACATCTCTACCAAGTTGGATCGATTTCTGGTTCAGATCTCTCTGTTGATGGAAAAAAAATTCCTCCAGTATCTTGCCCAAGTTTACTTCAGATTATAAGCCGATAATGCTACAGATAAAAGATGAAGAGAATATCGGCCCCATTCCCTTTTGGTTCAATCCACTGTGGAAAGACCGGGACGGTTTTATGAGCATTGTATCCATGGCGTGGGATCTTCCAGTTGTTGGATTGTCGAACTACGTATGGGAGAGGAAGCCCAAAATTACCAAAGCTACGTTAAAGGATTGGGTTAAACTCTCTCAAAAAAATCCAATCAGTGAAAGGAAAGAGGCCCTGGAAAAATTGGAGGAGATGCAAATGGAAATGGACGAATTAGAAAGTACCCCTTCCTTGTTGGAAACAAAGAAAAAAACATAGTTTAACTCCTTTCGAGCATTTAGGAAAGAAGAAGAATACTGGAGATTGAAGTCACGTAGTACTTGGATGAAAGCTAGATATAAGAATAAATCTTTTTTCCACAAGCAGTGCAGAGCCAGACTATCCCAAAATCATATTTCGGAAATCTCCTCTCTGTCTGGTGAAACTTTTAAAGGAATTTCTCAAATTAAACAAGTGGCTAAAGATCATTTCCAGAACCTATTTAGGGAAGATGGCTCCTCTGATTCAGATTTAACCTCTGATTTTTTGTCCAACATTCCTTGTATGGTGAGTGAGGAAGAAAATGTTGAGTTAATGAATCCTTTTACAGAGCAAGAAATTATTGATGTTATATGGTCTATGGAGCCGGATAAAGCCTCAGGTCCTGACAGTTTTTCCTTTCATTTTTATCGATTTTGTTGGACAGTAATCAGGAAAGATTTACTCTAGATGATAAAATCATTTAAGTTAAAAGCCAAAGTGAGTGGATGCACAAATTCCACATTCCTTTCATTAATTCCTAAAGAAGTAAATCCTTCTACTTTTGATCGATTCAGACCTATTTCACTTTGTAATGAATCTTATAAAATATTCTCTAAACTCTTAGCTAACAGGGTCAAACCTCTGCTCGGCAATTTGATTTCTCCTCTTCAAGGTAGGTTTGTAAAAGGGAGACATAACCTGGACAATGTAATTCAAGTTTAGGAAGCCATGCACTCCAGGTTTCAAAGGAAGGAGAAGGGCATGCTAATTAAACTCAACATGGAAAATGCCTTTAACAGGGTAAAGCTTTCCTGTCTTTACTCAGTTCTCCGTTCTTTTGTATTTAGCCCTGGCTTTATAAATTTGATAAAAACTTGCATTGATAAACCTTGGAGAGTGCCATTAGTAAATGGAAGACCAACAAATTTCTTTCAAGAAACCACGGGTCTTCGTTAGGGTTGTCCTCTCTCGTTGTTTTTGTATATTATTATGGTTGATTCTTTAAGTAGAAAGTTAACAGTAGGAAAAAATGATGGGATCATTCCGGGCATAACTTTAGCAGTTGGAGTGGAAGCTATTAACCATTCCCTCTTTGCGGGTGATACTTTGCTTTTGGGAGGGGCTTAATTAAAAATGGCAAGAGTTTTTTCAAAAATTATGCATCAATTTTGTATTAGTTCAAGGGCACTTATTAACAACCGTAAGAGTGTCGTGTATGGTTTGAATGTAGATCAATCAACAGTTGCAAATAATTCACAATTTTTGGGTTTTGAAGGATATTCTTCCTGGGACAAGGTTAAATATTTGGGCCTTCCATTAACCATGGGACAAAACAACCCTTCTCTTTGGTTGGAAATCATTAGCAAGATAAAAGCAAAGATAAAATCAATTCTCACAGCTCTTCCTATTTAGCAATCATCTCTTCTCCTGGCTCTAAAAGAGATTATGGATCGGATATCCAAGCTGATCATAGACTTCCTATGGAGAGGGGGGAAAAGAAATTAGAATCATATGCATCTCGTTAAATGGGAAATTGTAAAAAGACATGTTCTTGAAGGAGGACTGCAAATTAGAGATCCAGGTTTGGCTAATCTAGTTATGGGAGGCAAATTCATATGGCATGTTTTCTCTAATAAAAAGCATTTGGTGAATCAAATTTTCTGGAAAAAATATCTTCATGGAGGAACTCTAAGAAATCTACAAATGGAAAATACTCCTAAAGGTTCTATTACTTGGAATTTATGCATAAGGGGGCTCGAATTTTTTACTCAGCGTCTTTATCGTATTCCAGGAAATGGCAAATAGACTTTTTGTGGGATGACAAAATAAAAGGAATCGCTCCTCTAAATATCGATGTATCTATCAATGGGATTAAGCTCTGGTTGGTCAACAAAGGCCTCTTATGACTATCAAATGTTATTTCTTGGGATAGAAAAGGAAACTAGGATGCGTGGTCCTTCCCAAAATTGTTAGATCGTGACCATCCAATTTTACTTGCACAACAGGCAGCCTTGCTGGAAAAACTGTCTGGACTGGCACCCATCCATTTATCATGTAAGGAAACGTGGGGTTGGGGCTCCTCTGGTTTATACTCTGCTGCTAACGGCTTCAATTTTTTACAGTCTTCAATGCATATCACATTGTTTCCCTCCTCTGGTTCACTCAACACAACCTTCTGGAAGTTGGTTTGGAATTCTCCTAGTATTCCAAAAGTAAACTTCTTTACTTGGACTCTTATGCACCAAAAAAATTCATCTGGAGAAAATTTGTTAAAACGAGGTTTCTTGGGACCCTTTAGATGTTGTTTATGTCTTCAAGCTGCCGAGACTTCATCCCATATCTTTGTTGGATGTGTTTTTGCTCAGGAAATTTGGGCACATTTCTTACGTGGGTTGCCTTATTCTTGTGTTCCTTTAAATTATGAACCTGACATTTTTTTTAAAAACTGGCAGTCAAGGTATCTTGGTACTCTTCCAACCAGTCGTGAATGGAGGAAAATATGGCAAGCCATTCCAAAATTTTATCGTGGAAAATTTGGTTGGCAAGAAATGATTCGATTTTTAACAGCAAAGTCTCGAAACCAGAAATTGTAGCAATAAAAGCTAAGGCTTTTCTTTTGGAAGTAGTGGAAAATTCTTAAATTGATGAAATTAAACAAGAAGTTGAGTATAAACTGCTTGGATCGTTGCAGGTGAATAAAAATAAGTTGGGTTCGAGCAGGCCTGTTATTAAACCAATTTGGTGGGTTAGAATTTTGAAAAAGGAATTTTCATAATGGTGGCAAATGAAAAATAAAGTCTCAATCTTCTCCAATGGATAGTCAAAAGGAAATCCAAGTAAAGTCGAGGCAGGGGGGTTGATTTTCTACCTAGGAGGAAATTTAGAAACAAGCTTCAGCTGGGGAGTAGGACAACTTACAAATAACCAAGCAGAATTATATGCACTTCTAAAAGCATGTCAACTTGCAAAGGCAACGGGACATAACAACATTCAAATATTTGGAGACTCTGAAATCATCATAAAAGTTTTGAACTCTGATACAGAGTTCAACAACCTCAGTTTGAATGTGACCATGCAAAGGCTGCATTTCATTTTGATAGATTGTGCTTCTGTTACCTCTTATCACATTCTTCGTGACTTGAATAAGCTGGCAGATTACAAAGCAAATCAAGGATGCCTTCTTCCTCCAGGAATGCTAAGTTTGAATGAAGGTCCTTGTTTGATGCATCCCATTCCTTAATCTTGAAATGATATGTTTTGGATTCAAGGAACTGCTTATTTCTAAACAAATGTAATTGCGTGAAGGCCCAACTAATTCTTTATCAATAAAAAAATTAAGCGTTTTGTCTATAAAAAAAATAACGTAGATCTAGATATATTTAGTCTAAATAAGGAAAACCCAAATTAGATCCACCTAGGTTTATGCAATTATGGATGAAGTGGATCCAATAGAGTAGATCAGGATAAGAAATGACTATATATGGAGTCTTGAAGAATAGATCTGTTGATTTGGAGTGGGTTCAAGCATACCCAACTGATAGATATGAAGATATGACAACAACCCAAGGAGGGTGCCCCACCTAGAGGAGACTAGTGCTAGATCCCAAGGTAAATGGAGTCGGATTTCAATGAATCTTGAGATCTAGGGTTTAATTAATTAATTAATTATGGGTTTTGATGGTCATCATCAAATAAGCATGATCTATCATATCTACAAAACTAGGGTTTTATGCGACAATTGGATAAAAATATGGAAAATGATACTAACCTTGTAAATCATGCCTGAAAATACTTGTGGTTTCCTTGTATGTCAATGATCCTTCCACCTAGTTACAATTTCGAGCAAGAGCTAACATGGAATGAAGGTAGTGCACCCCCTCTCCACCTGCAAAAACAAACTACAAAAGTGAGATTTGATTCACAACTAAAAAAAGATAGGCAACATACGTCATTTAAAGATAAAATGCCAATGCACAAATTAACAATTGATCACTCCTTGAAGATGAAACGATTCACAAGAAGAGATGATGAAAGTATCCTCCACAATCTCCCCTCATGCAAGTCATTACCCTACAAAAGATCAGTACTACCTCCACAAAAATATGGCGTTTGCATGCAAGATCCACTAAAATGTCTAAGCAAGAGGCATACTAATCACATTCAACAACATCCACAAAGATTTCAAGATATTTTCCAAAATTTTTCTTATATTCCAATATTCATAGAACCAAAAGTCCCGTTACAATGAGAGAGCATCTCAATATATATATCTCTTTGATACACAGAACCTAGATCCAAAAATATGAAGGGCCAAGATCAAAATATACAATCACTCTAATTAATGCTAAGGTTATCCAGATATCCAATACATGGATCTCCTCACTAAAGAAGGGGCACACACCCATTAAAAGTGCCCAAGGAGGGGCACACGACATAAAAAGTGTGTATAACATGACATAGCTCATGGTGGGTGCCACGAGATGATACACATCCTTCTCTGGCATGGCCCCATGGCATAATAACAAGGTGTAATCATCAATCATAACATGGAGTGATCAAAATCACTAGGACACCCCCCTCAAACACATAAAAAACGCCCCCAAAGTGGAGAATTATAGGATGTGTGGACCTTATGAAGAGCGAAGTTGATGTCGGATGATGAAGGTGATCCCAAAACTGTGTCTCAAACCAATTCCATGTCATTTCCTTGCCTCAATTTCCCAAAATGATTTATTTATTAGTCACTTTCATCATCAAAATACTGCCTCGGGAACATGAAACTGCTCATATCTCACTGGTGACTAAACCTGGACGTCAAATGACTACAAAAATGGACCCAAAGCCATAACAATATGGCAACATAAACCGGATACACTCTATGTGCCCCCTTTGGCGCCCTAGGAGATCTAACCATCAACTAAAAAATCATTTTATTTTGATTTTTTGGGGCCAAAACGTTGCAAACTGATGAAATGACCCATATCTTGTATGCAAGTTCCTAAAACTGAAAATTGGTTGCACCAATGTACTCAGAATGTCCAAATCTACTATGAGTGATTGCCCCTACACCATATGTCCATAAAAAATGTACGCCATAGGCCCCATCCAAGTCAGAACAATAATGATAGTAAAGCTTGTAAATGTTGACAATCATGAAACTAACACAAGCCATTATAAGAAACCATCATTTAAAGCATGAATGTGTCTAATGGACACTTATAGACCACAAATAATCATCATCCACAATCATTGGCCCAAACTCATCCCAGAGCCCGTTGTTGACTTGGTCAAACTAGGTTGACCAGGTTATGAATGATCAAATGATGACCCAAATGCCAAACTTTAATACTAAAAAATAAAAAATGGATATTCATGCTCAATTATCTATGTTAATAGTAAGACTCAAGTAAAAGTAGCTTCTAATGGCTATTATAAGCACACATTATATATAAGTTAAAGTAGTCAGTTGTTCTAAATAAGAACTTACAGTGTATACTCATTTATTCATTTGGCTATTTTGTTAGTCAAGAGTGAAGGTGAATAAACAAGGTAAGGTCAAGGGAATGACTTGACACTTGACACTGTAAGAATCTAGGCTGAAGGAAAAGGGGATCCACACAACACATAAGTTGGACTAGGTGAACAATAAGGAATGACAGTGTCTCACAAATGGGTGGAATAATGAGAATGTTCCACTAGACTCTAGAAAAGCAACCTTTTTTTAGAACAATTATTTTCATAACAAAAGACACTAGCTAACCTCCAAAGGCAGGTACCTTTGAAAGCCTTCTGGGATTCTAGAAAATGACAAAGACGTAACCCTAACAGGTTAGTCTCCCCATGTTTCCCTCTGGGGGAAAATGAGTCGTACATTACACAATGAATGAGTGCTCATCCTTTGGCAATTAACTCTTTTTAACACATTATTTTATTTAACTTTCCATCCTCCAAGAGCAGGTTCCCTAAATATCCTTGTGGGCCTTGGATAATGACTCGGTATGACCTCCATGGCCTGCTAGCATCCATAGGTGTGATGGAGTGACCACCATGTTTCCCTTTGGGGGAAAACGACCTCACATCATACAAAGGATGAGTGCTCGTCTCTTGGCAATTGATTGACTTTATATTTCATTTGCAACAATGTTTAAAAAAAAACTTTTGTTTTTCTAGCTAGGCATCCATTTAGAATAAGCATTTAAGTTTCGATGCCTTAGTATCTAAAGACACTTTTGGTAAGACTAATTGTGTTCAAGACCTAGAGGAAGACCATCTTTGTGATAAGAATTACACAAACCAACATGGGGATGCAATTTAGACATGGAGACCTATTCCAACATAGAGGTGAAGGTGGGGGAAATCCTGGATGTCATTAGTCAAGTTACAAGTTAGGGTGAAACAAAAATAAGGGAAGGAAACGGATGGATGGAGATAATGAAGATGGTGCCAAGGATAGCAAGCTTTGTCCCCTAAGGGAAATGACAAAATCCATACTACAAGTAGGGGATGACCAATATGTATACAAAATAATCTCTTGGACATAAGAACTAGATCACTTATACTTTATATTCCAAAAAGAGCAATAGAATATCTCCAACATACAACCACTATTAACTAGGTCTCACTACTAAAATAAAAAAATATAACAAAGAAACAAAATCCATATATCACCTGTGTCATATACCTGCATCCAATTTGAACAATCTGAAGGGAATTAAAGCACTACTATTGTTGTTGTACATCATGGGCGTTGTCATAAATCTGCTCTGGGTCATGAAAATGGCAGTTGGTCATCAAATATCAGGTCTTTAGGCTCAGTCATGGCATAGAACTAGTCGTTCTAAATGCTCCAGATCTACTGAATGTGAGTGATCATCAACTGGAAGCTCATCATCTGTTGATTTCAAAGTAAAGGATCGAATCAAAGACGTTACTCAGGAACAATGGTCGCCCAGCTACTATGTAAGTTACAACAGTCCCCGACAGGGCACATATAGTGTTGTACATGTGCTTACCAATGGCGTTGGTCTAGGCTTTCCCATCTGCAGTGACATCAACACAGATGGTACTCTGGGTAATGTAATTTATTGTTAATCGAGCATTCTATGGCATTCAAAGGGGTGATGGTGTCAATTTATGGATTAGAGGAAATTCAAGGTTTAAAATGGGCCTCCTAAGGCAAATAACAAAACAATAGTTAAAACAATAAAATAATATTTATGAATTTTGGAAGAAGAGAGAAAAAAATACTTTTTTCTTCATAATTTCAACATATCTCCTTGTGGTTTTACTTAAATTTAAAGCAGGAACACTCATTCTACATCCAACGAGTACCCACACTGCATACTTTTGATGGATCTCACCCCACGGAGAATGTGAAATACATGAAAAAAACATGTTAAACACATTTTTTCATGTATTTGTCATTTTTCATGGGGTGGGATCTATCAAAAGTATGCAGTGTGAGTACTCGTTGGATGCATAGTTGAATTCTGCATCCAACAAGTGCTCCCCTTGAAATTTGAGTAAAACCATGGGGAGATGCGTTGAAAAGAAGAAGAAAATTTAGTTTTTTTTTCTCCGACAAATATGTTAAGTCAACCATTATGGCTGGCTTTTTTTCTTGAAATTCTATTGGTTGGATTATTTTTTTATGAGGCCTAGTTTAGTTGGCTCTTTTTCTTATGAGGCTCATTTTAGACTCTAAATTTCCTCTAATGTATATCGGTTTCGAGGATCAAAATTGAGCATGTCACAACATGTCAGAGGGCTCCTTTCAAGTCGCGCAAGTGTTGTTAAAAAATTGGTCATCATAAAAAATGTTAATTTTTATTTTTGACATTTAAAAAAGAAGTGCACATGTTATATTAAAATTTCATAAAAAGGGTTATGCTACATATTGCCCATCAAACATTAATCGTGGTAGGTAGTAATTGGCAAGTTAGTGTAAGAGTGTCTAACCAAGTCACCTCCAATTTCTCGGCTTTACATACATACTCTAATGTAGTCCATTAATTATGTCGCAAAACTCATAAGCGAGGCCTGGGTATTATATATTTTAGATGCATCAACCTCGTATAGATCTATACCATGATGTATAAGCTGACATGAAGATGATGATATGGTAGGTCCTTTGGGTTGAGAAAGTCATTGCTAGCTCACTTTAATTGTATTTGAAGCAATGTTATCAACATTAAGCTCATGTCGCTCCCTTGTTTATAATATAAATTGAACCTTCAATGCATAGTTGAATTGGAAGGAAACATAATTGCATTAGCATAGATCCATCTTAAACCCAAATTTATCAAAGCATTGAGAGGGATCCAATTTCTTGAGGTGTATTCTTTTTTTAACACATCAAGAAAAGTTCACACCTCAAGAAATTTGATCCCTCTCAATGCTTGATAGATCCATGCTTAAGATGGATTGATGTTACTTTTAATTTTTTATTTTATTAGTCGAGATTCATTTTTTAAATATTTATTATTTTTAGGTAGTATTCTTCGTTACAATATTTCTCTCATACTGGGCTATAGAGCACCTCGCTACTTTCGGTGTAATTAGTGTTTTTTTATCTACTTATGCCATCTTAATAATTATATCTGGCGCCCTCATTGATACAACCATATTGAATTATTTCACATTGATTTAAAATATTTTAATGGACAAGAAATTCCAAAGATTTAAATTGTTAGATTGCAATAAAGGTGTTAATTCTATAGACGAAAAATCTTTGGAGTGTTTGAATGGTTTGCATCAATGGAGTATTGCCCCTCTTTGCTTTTCTTTTACTTTTTTGAACCTTATGGTGTTGCTAATTTTTTTCTTCTATGCATAAATTTGATTGAAAATGTAATATTTTATTTAGCACATTTTTTTATACAACGTGTAGTTAATTTATTATTGTCAATTGAAGTGTATTTTTTTCCAAGATTTACATTGTGCAAGGGTTGCATAAATATATACCCTTTTAACTGAAATTAAGACCAACTCTTCAAATTTAATCATTAGGTTTCAGTCTAAATACGGACACATAGTTATAGCTTAATCAATTATTAGTAGAGTTTCCCCATATGGCATATCACATAAGATGGTCCTCACCGTCCTACACCCACATAAGCTTGGTCTTTACTATCTTACAACCACATAAGCTTGTAAGATTGGTGTATTCATATCTATCATCCAATCAAATTTAGTAATTTGTACAAAACCAACACAATGAAGTACAATGGCATCCAAAACTTCATCAAGAACTAGACATGTGTATTTAAACTCACTCTCCTTTCCATTTTGATTTCATTCACATGACAGGTAGTAGATATTATATTCTTCCAACATGTACGGTTGACAGTTGATTCAACGAATGTTCGATGCCTTATAACAGGCGTAAAAGGAATGGAGATGATAGTTCTCAATATATATGTTTTCCATGATCATGGAAATGGACATAAATCAATGGTTCTAAATAAACTATAGTTTTCACTATATTAAATTTGTTTGATAGTAACACATTGTAAATGAAAAGATATAACAGTATGAATGTTGATATTCAACCTTAAATCTGAATCAGACTTAATTAATTATGCTTGACATCTTCGATTTACAAATAACTTAGTATATTGAAGACATGTAGTGGGGTCAAAGGTAGGATAGGCATAGGAAAATCGCTACCTTGTTAGAGACCAAGATGCACAACCTGTTGGATAACCCATGGACTTAGTTTACTCAGAAGTGATTGATCTTGTTTTATTTATATATAAAAATAATTTTTTTTACTATTTTTTGTTAAATTATGATGCAACAATAACTCACAATTGTTATCAAGTGAACATGAATTATTACGTTACTTTTACGTGGCATCATTATTTTTTTTTCCAAGAAAAATAACTATACTTTATTGAAATATATGAAAAGTATCACAACAGAAAAAGAAAAATAGTACATCGAGAGTGGTCAAAAGAACTAGTTCAAAGGACAAAGTAGCTCCGTGAACAAAGAGAGATCCACCAACACTGAAGCCAACATATGGCAAAAAGAGCTGGTCCCAAAGAGAAAGTAGCACAACGCAACGACCCATTAAGTAGACCAAGAAGACCAAAAAAAGGCCAACCGCTCAGACAAGAAGAAAAAGGATCCAAAACAAGATAAAACAAAATCCATCCTCAACTAAAGATAGCCTGAAGGTTGTCCTCCAAGACAAGAGAACCGACCAACCAGTGCTAAAAAGGGATAAAGCCATCCGTAGCGAAAACAACACGCTTTGATAACAAATCAGCCTGAAAGTTTTGCACCCTAAAAATATGAGAGAAAGTAATATTTTGAAAGCAATTAATCAAAATCCTAATCTTTTTCAACCAAGGCGCAAGATAAATGAGACTCGAGCCACAAAAACTTTGAGCCCAATCAATGATGAAATGAAAGTCACCCATGGTATGAATCCCATCCAAGTCAAGGATCGTAGAAAACTGTAGAAGAGACTAGAGGGAGAGGAGATCCCCCTTAGTATCGGAACCATAGTTGCAATTCATCCATAATTTATAACAACTTGACTCTTCCATCCAGAAAAACGCACTTGTCCCACACATAGAAGAGTCCTTTTGAGAAGCACCATCAAAGAAGCCCATCATATTGTTAGAATGAACCATGGCGTGAGAAACCCTGGACCTGTGCAAGATAATTACACTTGAGAAAGGCTCCTGACCGGACTCAAAAAAAACATTCAGAGCCTTCAGGCCAATAGAGATATTGTTGGGAAAGGAGTCCTTAACAATTCTTTTGTTTCTGCAATTCTATATCTCTCATAAAATGAAAGAAGGTAAAGATTTCCAATGTGGATACTTCTTTTGCCAAGCCAGAAAGCATTTGGATAAGGAAACGTTGTTCCAATCAATAAGGATTTTTAACAAGCAGCCAATGGACCTCCAAACAGGTTGTGTGAAACTGCAGGAAACAAACAGATGAAAAATAGACTCCTCGGCAAGGCCATAGAGCAGACAGATGTTTGGACCGATCATACCTCGTTTCATAAGATTATCCCAGGTTAAGATACGATTTTCCAAAGCCAACCAGCAGAAGATAATAATACGGAGAGGTGCCTTCCATGCCCAAATAGAATGCCACTATCGATGGACACACAAAAAATCATCGGTTAACAGCCGATAGGCCAGGTCAATAGAAATGTCTCCAAATGTTTTATTGTAGGACCATTTCAGTTCATCATTTCCCACATCTAGCATGATGGATCCATTTTGAAGGCCCCGAATAAATTATGGCCATTCTTCACCTAACACACCATATAACCCCAACTGAGACACAGTGATCCAACCCTGAGAGGAAGTTGAACAGAAAGGTTGCATAGATATGTAATATAATGAAAAATATCATTTGTTGTGTAAGAAAAATAATAAGTTAGCAGACAACAGGAACCGCGGTGGACCACCAATGATCAGATCCTCATCAGCTCTGATGGCATGACCATCACCTGTAGCCCAAGCCAACTAGGTACCAAAGACCTTGAAAGCCTTCAAGAGACCATCCCATGTGTTTGATAAGCCACAACGTGGTTTTTTGTATCGATGAATCCATTAAATCAAGGTTTGGGATCGAAAGTATTTTTCCTGAATAATACTGGACCACAAGCTGGCACCCGAAGTGACCATCCACAAGCTTTTTGCTCTCAAATCAAGAGAGAACAAATGCATATTCTTAAGCCCCCAACCACCTTTAGTCACATGCCTAGAAATAATATCCCAACGCATCAAATGATACTTTTTCTTTTCTGGATTACCAAACCAAATGAAGGCCATGATCTTTTTTTGGATTTCATTAATGATTGATTTTGGAACTTTGCTCAAAGAAAACCAATATACCGCAAGGTTAACCAAAATAGATTTGGCCAAAATCAGATGACCCCCAAGAGATAACCAACGCCAACACTAGAGTTTGATTTTCTTGTCGAATATTTGCAAAAAACATAACCAATCCCCTGTTTTGTAACCCTTTGGTTTGATGAAGTAACCAAGATAACGAGTGCCTGCCTCAAAGGGAAAGGACTGAACTTGAAATAAATCTTTGATCACTAACAATTCCTGCACATAAAACTCATTAGACATAATTAAATATTTTTTGGAATTGATAGAAAGACCAGAGACATTGCATAACTCCATGGTAAGATCATTATAAGCAGTCAATTCCGCAACAAAGCCCAAGCCGAAGATCATAATATCATCTACAAATAGTGGATGTGATATTGAAATACTACTACTGAATTTAATGCCCTTAATTTTTCCCACAACTTTAGCTTTGATTATCAACATACTGAGGCCTTCAATAACAAGTAGAAAGAGTAGTGGAGAGAGGGGGCATCCCTGCACACAGACCCCTTTCTGCAGGAAAGAAGTCTGTAGGGCATCCATTTACCAAAACAACATATGACACTGAAGTGACACAACTCATGATCCATTTCATAACCCTTAAAGGAAGACCAATTTGAATTAAAATGAGCTTAAGAAACCCCCAGTGAACCTTTTCATGTGCCTTATTAATATCCAGCTGAAGGGCACATGCATTCAACTTTCTAGACTTGACACTATGAAAAACCTCATGCGCCACCCGGATGGCTTCCAAAATCTGTTTTTTTTCTATAAAGCTGAATTGTTTAGTAGATAGACCGCTAGGAAGTATTGGTTTCAGTCTATTTGCAACGAGCTTCAAATTGATTTTGTAAATAAAATTGCAAAGAGAAATAGGACGGAAATCCCACAGGTCCATTGTGGCATATTTTTTGGGAATGTCACGCCCCCACCCCTCTACCAGAGAGAGGACGTGACTATGATGCTATCTAATCCAGGTAATCTAAGCCCCATAATGTAATATAAAATGCATTGAACTTAAAAACATACACAGATTTGTAAAACGTGCAAATATATAGCGGAAGCAATTACGTTTCATTCAAGCATTTAACATGTTCATATTAATTCATAAACACATATACAGTTGCAGAGATAAAATAGACAAGAATACTTATCTTGAAAGAAGCTTGTCCCGCAACCAGCTACGTCGCTACAACGTTCCACCCAACCATAGGCCGGTGTGCTCACCAATCTCTCAGCAACACTACCATGCTCGAGATGGGCATGATTCCCGCAAGGAATAAGGGAACACTAGCAGACTCACACATAGCCAAGGACATGTCAAAATTCAGCCAATCCAAACACAGTTGGGTTGTTCAGGCTGCTAGGGAGGTGGAAAGCTTGAACTGCTAAGCTAGTGAGCTCAACCACAGAGCTATGGATGCCTACACTAGATCGGGCTTGGATCCTAAAACATCTACACACCCAACACAAGGAAGAATCCCCTTCTCTGCTACACAGTCCCTCAGGCTATGCCTTCCATTTCGATGTTATTCAGGGTGTGCAAAGAAGAAAACCAACCCCTCTATATATTCCTGTGAGGTTCATTCATACACTAGGTTTATCAAGCCAGTTTAGACCCAATTCCACTCCCAACTAGTTCAAGTCAAGCAAAATATGCACACACAGCAAGATACAAAATTCTGGGTGGAGGAAAAATGGTTTTGGCAACAAAACAAATTTCCAAAATGGGTAAAAACAACCCCCTAATAGCAATTCTATTTCCAGAACGTTTATGGCCTTCGTGTGGGCAAAAACGACCTCAGCAAACACCCAGAAATTGTGGTCTCCTCTCCTATTTGCTGGGCATTACCAAAAAAAATGATTTCCAGCTTGGAAAACAATGAGGAAATGCGGAAAAATCGTGGGGAAGACGACCCAACCACTGATCATTACAAAAAACGATTTCCCAGCCTGGGGAAAATGAAGAAAACAACTGCCCACATGAGGGAAAACACACATAGTAGACCAAAACGTGAAGGAGAGAGTTCTCCAAGCTTCCACTACGTAAGGAAATGGAGGACGTGGGTGAACCACAACATGGGATGCATTTTTGGGTGTTAACTTGCCCCAAAAGTCAAAATCGTGTTTCCCAAAAACTGACGGCTTCTCCAATTCGAATTTGGATTGCCATACTCTTCCCATCCCCATGCAATAACTACCTCAACCAATTTCTTGCAGAAATAAATGATTGGGTTAGTAAGACAGGAAAGGTGGTTGACAACTTGATGGGTTTTCCCCTTGACATTTGGATTTTCCCCACTGGCTCAAGGTTTGATTATTCCCCCCCCTTTATCCTTTGTAAATCATGCCCCCATCTCTTTTAATGTTGCATTGACATAGTTGGTTGTGGGTATTTAATTAAATTGCATATTTACATGATGTCCAAAATTATAATGTGCATGGCTAGCATGAAATACCATCGGCAACGATTTTAAATTGCTAAAACATAAAACGCTAAATCGATGGTGAGACTTTTGCCTTTAGCTCCACACCATGATTAATTGCAATATATGCATCATATACATTTTTAATGCAAATGGGTCAAAACCGGGGTGTTACAAGGAATTAGAGCTACGAAAGTGGAGTTTAAAGCTCCAGTGATCACCCCTCATTCCCCATAATCTTCCACCGCATTTAACAAATCCAATCCCATAATATCAAAACAATAGCTCCATAGTCGACCCATCCGGGCCAAGGCTTTTACATATAGCAGAGGCCATGATAACCCCTTTTAGTTCGAGCAAAGAAAGAAGCAGGAAATCTCATCACCCTTCGCTTCAGTAAAGAGTTAGGGGAACTCCTTAATAACCTTAATATGATCCCTGACAGAGAAGTTACCATCAATGCAGTAGTAGGTCTCGAAATGAGAGTGTACCACTTGTGAGATATCCATTTGATCCCTTACAATAATTCCATCCTTATTTTTTAAAGCCCAAAGAGAATTGATGTTCCTGCGATGTTCAACAAAATTGTGGAAACAAATTGTATTTTTATCACTCGCCTCTAACCATGTTATTCTCCTCTCCAGACGAGCTTTTTCAAAGGGGATCTTAAGGATTTTCAGTTTTTCTTACTCGAGCTTCAATATCAAATCCATATCATACTGAGATAGCACCGCATCAGAAGATATTGCATTGATTTGACTAGTCTAAACCTCAATGGAAATCAGAGCATTTTTGTCCAATTCAGAACACTTCTTGTCCCAACTGATAACCTCAGATTTCAACATACCTAATTTCAAAGTTAATAGATCCATCAGAGATAGAGAGGTTGGATAGGATGATTCATTCCACACCCAACACACAAGGTCCTTGAAACCATCCACCTTCAACCATTCATGGTTTAACTTAAAAGGTCTATGAGTCCTCTTGCCCCCAAACTCCATATGACAAAAAATGGGATGATGGTCAGATAGTCTATTTGGGTCTACCCAAGTCCGATAATTATCCAGTTTTTCAATCAAGGTGGAACTGAGTAAAAATCAGTCCAACCATTTTCCCACCCCAAACACACCCGATATACCATTGGGCCATGTAGGGAAGATGAGCAAAGACTCGACATCCACCAATTCTGCCCTACCAAATAGGTCCTCAAAATAAGCACCAAGTGGATCTAGCTTCGCCTTCGACCCCTAAATTTCATATGCTGACCAAGTGAAGTTGAGGTCACCCACAATTATCAAGTTGGGTAAACTTAAAGTCCCCTTGGCCTCAATCTCGTCCCAGAACTGTTCTTTGAATAGGGCCCGTAAATGCTTAGAAGGTTGATTTATTCAATAAAATCCATAAAATGACCAGATAAAAATATACCTGCAGACAGAGAGAAGGCCTTCATCTTGGCCTGCCGAGGGTCCCATGTAGCAAGTAATCCTCCATAAATACCTAGAGCATTGATATATTCCTTCTCCCAATCTTTTTTTATTTTTAGGAAAAAAACACTCACTTTTTGCCCCTTAACCATTGTTTCTTGTAAGAACACCACATCGGGATTGACCCGATCCACAATCCTTTGAAGGGAAAGATGCTTATGGAGGCCCCTCACTCCCTAAATGTTTAAGGATGTGAAATTCATTTCTTAACCCGGGCTAGGGATTTAATTCCTTTAAGTGCCCTTGTATCAAAGTTGGAGGGGGAAGGAGCCGGTATGGACAAAGAAGCAGGAGAATCTATAATTTTTTTTGTTTTTTACTCACTTCAGGTTTTTACAGGAGAAAATTTTACTTTTAAGCCCCCCATAATGGCCCCCTAGGGTAAGATTTTGTATGGAGGATTTTTTAGGAAATTTTGTTCAGAGGGAGAGTCATCCGGTGGTTCAGAAGTAGGTAAAGGAATTCCATTAGATGTGACTACTGTAAAGGTTTTTAAGGGAATCTTCTTTAGAACATCGCAGAAGGATAGAGAATGGGTAGTGGCCTTCGGAAAGAAAGGTGGAGGGGAAGAAGGAGAGGGAGAAGGGTCTTCTTCTACAACCCTCCCAATACTAACCTAAGTATCTAAAACCCCAAAACCTAATTTTTAAGTTATGATTCGGGATAGGGTTTATGGTCCCATAATACCCTCAGCATATGCCCTTGCACTAACCGGTTCATTCACACTCCTAAGCAGCTTAGGGAAGGACGATTCCAAGACCACAGAGTACAGGGTCCCTGAGACTTTATACTGACAAGAAGGCCCTCGCCCAGATAGCTTGGATACTGTTACCCCCTTGTAGAAAAATGAAGTCCATGTAAGTACCTATTCACCCACAAAATCCCCCTGATCTTCCATTGTCTTTACATAATCACTTTCATTTGCATTTAACGAAGATATAAAGGATGGGTTGAGACTATTTACCTTACTAAAAAAGGGTTAGTCCACCAGCAGAGGAGAGTCAACTGATCCGAGGAGCGAAACCTGAGGATCCAACCGGGTATCAAGGTCACTAGCACCAACATCTTCTTACGACCAAGCCTCCGCTTCATCCAGTTCATGCTCAGAATCTAAACTGGATGAGGTACAACTTCTCCATAAGTGGTCAATCTCCTTACTTCTTGAGAAATGGAACGAGATCCCCCAATAGTCTAGAGATTGGGAGAAAGAACGCTTGTGCCAGTCGATAACTACTTTTTCACACAAACCCTTCGACATAGAAATCTCGACCAGGATGTGCCCTAAGCTCTTGTCAATCCTAAATAACATGTCTGATTCGAGATGAATAAAACGACCCAAGTGATTACCAATAACTGTCAAATCTTCCCGGTTCCAGAAGACAAATGGTAAATCAGGGAGAAGAACACACACGTGGCACTTCTTCAAAACCTCCGACACCGGATCAAAACCATAATTCCACCTATGCAACATCAAGTTGCCGAAATCCTTCATCTAGGTCAACTCGAGCACAAAGAAAGTATGAGCTTCAGTCCTGAAAAAAAAATAGTCGGACTGTATCACAAAACAAGGTCCCATACCCGAGAAGCCCAACTATTAATTTCCTTACAATCCATAGCCTTGTAACTGAATTTTCACTAGGCCCGTCAAGGACATCGCCACCACCTCATCCAAACTGATGCCCCTACCCAAAGACATTCTTTTATCATCCTGACAAAGTCTCCATTTATGATAATGAACATTATTCCTTTTCTTGAAAGTTTTGCTTCCAAAAACATAACATGACATGTTTGTCCCACCATCCAGCTCTTCTGGGCATGCAAGAGGGCACATATGCAAAGATGAATAATGCAAAGACATGGAATCATTATTTATTTGTAGTATTTATAGGAAATACAGCAATCTTTCAAAATCATCTTGGTTTGGATTTATTGTTAAGGGTAGTCACTTCTAAATTGTGTTGACTTTAGCTAAAAGTGGAAGGAAAAAAAATTGGGGTACACTTTTGTCGCCTTTTCAAGAAAAAAAAAATACAATGACGTGAATGGCATGAGAGAAGTTGCTTTATTTGATGGGATATAAGCAAAAGTTGTGGGTTGAGACTAGAAAAATTGAAATACAAATTATTATTTTTTATATTATAAAATAATAGATTGTAAGTTTATATATATATATATATATTACATTTTCTGCAAAGCTTTAGGTATGATAATTAGTGAGTTCTTAGTGAGTGTAAATTATCTCTTATTTATCTTGGCATAAGTGAAGCTAACATTATGCGGTTAAAAAGCATTATGTTTTATAATTTCTCCTCGGTGGATGAGGGTATCAAATATTTGGGATTCAGATTGAAACCTAATAACTATCTGGTTAATGATTGGTTTTGGTTAATTAAGAGATTTGATGCTCGTATTAGTCATTGGAGATTAAAATCGCTCACAAAAGGGAGAAGATTGGTTCTTATTAATTTAGTTTTTATAAATCTCCTAGTCTACTCGATACCTATATGCAAAAATCTAAAGGCCATCTTATATGCTATTAATTGGAGGATTTTTAATTTCCTCTATGTTTGGTCTTTGGAGCATAATAAGTATCAGATGGCCAGTTGGGAAAAAGTAGCAAAACCTAAAGAGATGGGTTTATGGGGATCCAAGAATATCCACCTCTTCTCAAGAGCACTTAATGTAACAAGTCTATGGAGGGCCTTGTTCGTTGACCATTTATGGCACTAGATTATTATGGCTAAGTACTTCAAGAATATTTCAATCGAGTAGTGGATTAGGTGTTAAAATAAATAAATAAAAGGCGTCTCATATGTGTGGAATAGTATCTCCTCATCTTTTGACATCATGAGGAAATGGCTTGCTTGGATACGAGGTAGATCCTATAGTGGGGGGGGGGGGCTTTAGAATATAAAATATCAGATGTTGCTATCAATGGTTTAAGGGAAACAATCATACATACCCTTGACCAGGAAATCGAGGCCATTCAACATGGTCCGATCATTACTTGATGGAGGAATGATGACACTTTAGCATTAACTGATGATATCATACTGAAATGGGAAGTTTTCACCATGGGGATATGCAGGGGTGGCAATATATTATCCAATGAGGAGGACAAACTTGTTTGGATGTGGAACATATATCTTGGGATATTCACAATGAAAGATGCATATTCTTCTTTATGGGTCAAGGTTGTTTGTGATAAACAATGGTGGTTTTCATCTATTTGGAAATCTCAAGTTCCTTTGAAATTGCAGTTTTTTTATGGATAGTTGTAAACAATTGCATTTTAACCTAGGACAATGTATTGAAGAGAGGGTTCTTTGGACCTGGAATTTGTGCTATATGTAGAAGGGAGGAAGAAAATTCCAACCACATCTTCACAACACATTCTTATACTTAGGAGGTGTGGGTACATATCCTCGGGGATGTTAAATTTGTTGACACTTGGTGGGGGGTAGTCTCTGATTGAATTTTTGGAGTGTTGAAGACTCAAGAATATATCTCATATGGAGATTCCTATCAGAGTATGTTGGGATATTTGGTTATCCAAAAGCATACTCATTTTTTAGGGCTGACATACATAGACTATATGGATTAGCCAAATGTTGTTGTTTATGGTAGGGGTGGATTCAAATCTACCAGATGTATCAAAATGATCCAAATTGCCACCTTCCATTTCTACCAACTATTGCAGAGGATATTTTGATGGAGCATCACAAGGTGATGCTAGATGGGGTGGTGCGGGCGTAGTTATATGGATGGACAGACAATCACACTTTACTTTATTAGTGAATTATGGGACTGGATCAAATACACAATCTGAATTAATTGCTCTTTGGTTCTTGCTCTTCTCTGCCAACAAAAAAGATATAGTGATACATAAGATGATGGGAGACTCGAAAGTCATTATTGGGTGGGCAACAGGTGAATACCACATGTCATCTGCACTCTCCTTTTGGAAAAGGAAGGTTGTTGATCTCATTCAGAGGTTTTCAGGTATTTGTTTCGGTCATGTTTACAGAGAATACAATACACTGGTGAACACCTTATCAAAGTTAGCTCTGAAGATACCCAAAGGTCAACTCCTTTTTATGTCACCGTAGGTGATATATATGAATCGCTCATGAGTATTAATTCATCTTGATATAGGTAAATTTTCTCAATTTTCTAAAGTTTGCAATATTTTTTAGTAAATATAATTAACAAAAATACAATTATTTGAATATTGATTGGTGTTTGGTTGCTTACGTTAACACCTCGATCTTTACTTCCCACATTGGTGGTTGGGTGACGTAGGGTAGGCCTGGAATTCTCAACACCCTTACTTACCCATCATAAATTTTATAATAAGGTCTTAGTATAACCTATGATATATATATGGCTTGATGGGGTTCGAGGCATCAATATATTAAATGTATTAAATGTTAAACCTATTGGTCCCCGCCATCAGTAAAGTAGTCTACAAGCATTAAAAGCTGGTGTATTTTCTCAAAGTTGTTCACAACCTGGTGTCTATGAGAATTAAAAACGAGTGTGTTTCTAGAGAATAGATTCAAGATATAACCCTTGTAATCTGCAGGCATTAAACATTGGCATGTCTTCACCTTTTACCCTTCGCATGGCAGGCCAAAGAATGTAGTTGTTTAGGAAAAATCTGTGTAATGGCGGATGTATTCTCACGCCATAGTCAAACAATAATGCTATGATAAGGCTGACCGCGCCTCCCCACCATTATAAGACCCCTTTGCCTTTATCGTCTTTAAACTCGCCCTTCGCTCCTACTTTGTGCTTCTAACATCTCTAGCATTTGCTTTCTTCCTTTCGACTTCTCCCAGCTTTACAACATATAAAATGGGGGAAGCAAAAACAAATAGATTTTCAAACTTAAAAAAAATTGAAGAATTCCCTCATCTATTTGGTGCTTAGAATAAATTAACCATCTTAATCCAGATTAGTATGTCCCACTGGCCAGGACATATAGAAAACACTTTAAGCATTAACCTGCTCGTTTTGTTTGCACTTTTCCCGTGGCCTAAATTAAACTTTGGAAAGGGATGGATATTTCCATTTATCTGAACTCTGATTGGTTTCAAGAAGTTGACACGAGCATTGAACTTTGGTGTCGGAATTCACATATACATCAACACGTTCACGTCACTAGTACGAAGCAATTGATGCTATGATTTTGTACCATGCATATTCATTTCATTTATGTGGCATTCTCTACTTTGTTGTTGATGAGTTATTAAGCAGTTACCATTCATTTCAATTAATTTGAATCGTCCATCTTTTAAACGTTTGTCATCCAGTGCTATCAAGTGCCAAGTGTTTCAACTCTTTTTGCATGGTTTGCAGGTGTTTCGTTCGGGATTTAAAGGAAATAGATCATTTTATTTGCAACCAGGGTTCCAATAGTTCAGAGCATTTAGTATTGTATTCATATCAATGTTTGAATAAGTTTTCACCTATGTTAGTTTAAACAATTTATGGCCATAATAGCAGATTTCCATGCCATTTGCAGTAGGCAGATTCATTTGTAAAGAAATATGTGCCTATTTTTTTATTATCAGTTTTTAGTCAAAATGTTTGGCTAAAGCATCTCAGTTGCGCATAGAAATCAACATTGCATGCAACTTTTTAGCTTCCTTGCTCAAGTTAGGGGTTTCAACTACAATTTCTTTCTTCGCTTCCTTACACAACTCAGGGGTCTCAACTATAATTTATTTCTTTCAAAATAAACACTCAGCCCATAGCATTTACAGACTTACAATATTAAAGAGTAATGAGACAATGATTTTTTATCCTTCGATGCAATTTCTTTTGTCAAAATTTCATCTGAGAGCAAGGCCATTGATTTGCTCTTGAAAGAAGTCATCAAAGTATCACCAAAGCTAGAGATTGAAAGTCTGAGTGATATTCATCCATAAGAACGGGTTCAAATATTAAATGAAATAAATAATTGTTGGTTCCTTAAAGTGAAAATGCAACTAGATCAATATTTTGTTACTGCAGTTTTGACATAGATCTGAAATAGCTTACAAGAACGAAGCTGGTACTCGTCCAATACTATAGTAATGCAACTAGATTAATATTTTGTTACGAGATTTTTGACAAAGGTCTAAAATGGCGTACATGAATAGAGATCATTGCCCATCCACTGCAACATTTGTCATGATTTTCAAAATATGATTACTGCAGCATTTGTCATGATTTTTAAAAAATGGTTCCTAACCTTGAAGTAGGCTATCAATAGGTTGGGGCTCCAAATATACATGTGAAGGGCCTTTTGATCACAATCCTTCAAATCCATTAGGATCCAATATGGATGCTAAGACTCTAATAAAGTTGTCGGTTTTTGTGTTTAAGAAGATTTTCCTATTTCAACCAAAATCTAGTAGAGAAGTAAAGAAATTGTAGCTACTCCACAACCCAACATTTAAGGTTGTCCACAACAACAACATCATTATTAAATACAGTACTACAAAATATCATCATTACTAAATACAATACTACAAAATACTTATTGAAGGCACACAACTTACCCTTGCCCTGCTCATCTCATGGGTATGTGGATTCTGTTTTTATTTGAATCTACGTATATTTAGAATGGAGACAAGTCACTCTAAATATTCTCTCTTCCTAATGGTTATAAGTAAAAATCTAAATCATTTAGAATATCAAATTTCTTTCACTGCACTTCTTCCTGTATATGTGAATTCATTGCTTCTGCTCTTTTGCACTATAACGACCAATTTTAAATCATGCTTCTTCAAAACTTGAAGTTTCTGATGTCAAAGGGCTTCCATATCCATGGTTCAATTGCATGTTGTTGCTTGTCTGCAATAAAACCAAAATATTGAAATATTGCAAAAGCTCCAATTTTGTCTGAAAGGACAAAATAATAAACTATCCCAAGCACAAAAGTGAACATAAGCAGTCTACTAATAGAATGAAAATCAAGATCGCATTCCAGATTCCAAACTCATGAACAAAGCTACCCAATTACAGAACTGTTAAAAAGAAACCTAAATAAACAGATCAACATCCGAGAGATAATGTGCTAAAGAATCCTGGGACTACACAGAAGAATCCAACTCCCCAATATCTCTACTGTAGGAGCATCCTAAAATGAGGAAAATGGTAGCACAAGCAAACCAGACCATCTCCCAATTTGAGCAGAAGCTCAACATACATTTGTATAGTGATGCATATGTTAACAAGAACATAACTGCTAATGGGCATGCAGTTCATCATGTTAATGGGAATGACAACGAGATTACCACGACGGCTGTTTCCAATGGAGTGTCGGGGATTCGAAACCGCGTTTTCGGAGACAAACGACACCGATGCTTTTGGTATGAAGAAGAAATTGAAGAAATCTTCATTGGGGATAGTTTATAAAAATCCTTTATCATTTTCAAAATAATAGGAATATGTTGACATCTTTATATGGGCATGCATAATTTGTTGTGGCCTTTTGCTGCTTGGACTCTTCTTTATTCCATAATCACCAAGATGGTTGGTGAGTTTGTAGTACATTCAAGCATGCACATTGAAGTGATATGACACAGGTTGTAGGTGTTCCTGTCCTTGATTTACTTTGATATATTATCACTAAGGGCTCATAATTATGGCCATATACATGTAGGCAAAGATTGGCAATGAAAGTTTTGAATATTCATTACAGGTTCCCCGAGGCTCTCATGCTAATATTTCTCTAGAAGCAGTTGAAATCAAGGTATTTTTCTGCAGTAAATGTGCTCATTCAGTTGTTTCACGTGTATTACATTCGTGTTCAAAGAAGCTGACATTCGGATATTCGTATAGTGATGCTCAATATAGTCCGCAAGCATTAAAAGCTGGTGTATTTTCCCAAGGTTGTTCACAACCTGGTGTTTGCAAACATTAAAAAATGGCGTGTTTCCAGATAATGGAGCCAGGATGTAACCCTTGTAATCTACGAGCATTAACCATTGGCATGTCTTCACCTTTTACCCTTTGCATGGCAAGCCAAAGAATGGAGTTGTTCTAGAAATATTTGTATAATGGGGATTTATTCTCATGTCGTAGTCAAACAATAATGCTATGATAAGGATGAGGGCCCCTCCCAACCATTATAAGACCTCTCTGCCTTTTCCATATTCAAACTTATTTGTTTTAGTGGATTTGAAAATGTGCTTTGATAGGAAGAGACATGTTTGTTACTCTGAACAAGAATGTTATATATTTTTCTATATTGATACTAGTTCATTTGAATGTGATATTGCATATTGGCAAATTTGGATTGTTGTTTTTGCAACAATTAAATGGAATTAATGGTATTAACTTTTACAACAATAACATTTTCAAATCTGTAGGTGAGTTCTAATATGAGATAGGTATCTCAACATTGTTGTTGTATATCAAATTGGATTTTTGTTTTCTTTCCATTCTATACTAGCAGTTTGAAGAAATGTGTTGGATCTTTGGACATTGTAGCAACTTCTCATAGTAAAGGTTAATGCATGGAAAATAACACAAGTTCAATTTGGGAAATATGTAGATTAAACAGAAACACTTGATTTCAACATTTTTTAGTTCAATAATGTTTGAATTAACTCTTTATCTTGAACATTGACAGGAATTTCATCTTCCAATGCTGCATCATTTGGACTTGGTGCCATCCAGGTTCTGTCCCAGTCCTGGAAATCTCCACCAATTTCTTAAGGCTATGATGAAAATTCAACTCGTTGGTTTTCTATCCCAAGTATTAGAATCAAATTTGTGGGTTTGAAGGATGCTAATTAATCTATTGTACATGTGATCGTAACTGCAATTGCTGTATGGCTCATGGATAAAGTCGGGCGACGTCTCCTCCTCATTGTGAGAAAGTGATTTACAATTGAGTGTGGGAATTTATGTGAAATTCTGTTGATGTGAAGATGTCTCATCTTGGGGCATGGTCGTATGTCTCTTCCTCGTGATTTTTTCATTTTGACATGAAGGCAAGTATCTCTAAACGTTTTATATTGCTCTGGTCTGCTTAAATCTCCACGATGATTTCCTATAAAGAATTACATAGCATGGAACTGAAACAATATGTATTTTCAATGGTAAAGTTAGAGTTTTATTTGAAATCCATTATTTGGTTGAGGGAGTTAAATTTATTTTGTTATTGTTTTGGGGAGTAGCTTCTCAGTATGAAACATTCTTCACTATCATTGGTTTTAGTGAGTCTGAGATAGCTAAAAATCTCGTGGCAAAATAAATTTCTTTTTTATTACAATTTTGTGGCAGAAGTATTGTATACCCTATAGCTTATGTATTATGGCAATAGTTATTAGCAACCCTATAGCTTATGTATTATGACAATAGTTATTAGCAACTACGGTGACATTGCCACCTCGTGGCTTTTGTTAAACAATATCAAGGTTCAATTTTGATCGATCAAGGACATCTAGATATATACACTAATCAACTTAGATGCATCCTTCCACGGGCTCCTTTCCGACTATTCCTACAAGCATCATTTAGCATAATTTTTTGCTCTGCTTGGAATGGAAATTTTGACAGTTGTTATGTTTAAATGGTATTTATATGAAGCTCTTTTATAGTAGACATGGTTTCTGAGATTTTTTGTTGCATGCCTCTTTTGATTAGATTTGGCACATTATTATTCAATATGCATGTTGAATGGGCATCCTTCCATGGACGATGATCATGACGACCGTTTCCCTGCTAGAATACCACATCATAGATATATTTAGCCTGTTTTTTGAGGCATATTATTTATCGTTCACAAGACTCATTATATATATATATTTGGAATTTCATGGCTTGTTATTTTTCTAAATAACTTTGGTAAGGATAGGGTACTCTTTGTGACCACACCATTATTTATATGGTGTATGGTGCTAGTATATTGTAATTTATGTCTATGTAAGACTTAATTATTGTCCAAACAGACATATATTTTAATATAAATTATAACCTTTTTTTTTCTTTCTGTTTGTGGAAAAAAAGCACATGTTGAATGGGTTTTTAATTATATAAATGTTTTGAATGGGTTTTTAAACTAGTTGAAGTTGCGGTTTTGTAACATCCCCAAATACAATTATAAGAAAGTATTATCACCTATCTCCTAAATATAAGATGCATCTTTGGAGAAAGATAAACATTAACTTTAAGTTCCAAAAATCATTTTTTTGCATATAACATTTATATATATATATTTAATTATCTAAATACGCCATTTACCCATTTCCACACCAAAGCGTGAATCTACTCTTTCCATGCACTTTTAAACAAAGAAAACAAAAATTATAAATAACCAAAAAAAAACTTATTGTATCAATGTATATTTATAACCCTTTTCAACCAAAAAATAAAAATATATGAAATCATATAAGTTTCCAATTATATTTTCGCATAACTTATAAATCTTTTCAAAGAAAATTACTTTCTTTCATCATAAAGTGAAAAGTCCACCATAGATAAAATATCCAAAGTAAATATATTGAGTAAAAATATCCCAAATATATATATATTATATGAATAAACATAAACCACCATCAACTCTCGTCCAATAAATGGTTATAAAAACTCTTGAAAATAAGAAAACATACGTATAACCTCATTGGTATAAATTATCCATCTCAAAATTTCATATTATAGAACCTTATTCTTGTTGATTTAGTATATATAAATCTATAGATAGTCAAACCTTCATGTTGCCAATCTTTCATTAATTCACAAGCAAATATTTTCATTACTCATCAAGGCGATTATACCAAAAACACAAAATAAAAACAATCGATCACTAAAATAATTTGTCTTCCGTTTCAAATTATATTTTAACGGATTTAGGCATCAAGTGTTTTATTGACATAGTCAGAATTTAAACATAAAAACTCTAAAATAAATCTGCAACCAAAATGTATCAGCGAAGGTGGAATATAAGAATAGGAGAAAACGACAACAGCCGCATAGTATGCAGAGGTTTTTTTTTATTCAAGTATAAATATTTCATTTAAAGAATTTTTTTGTTGGATTGACATCACCTAGGACAAGAAAAAAAAGACTGAGCAACTAGTATTAAAAACTTACGAAGTCAAAAGAGCGAACTCCTAGTATTCTAAGTGAACACGCCAAGAGTTTCCCAGCATGGCAACAATACCAAACAGCCAAATCCATTCGGATCTGAATTTTATACTCAAACATAGAAAAAAAATGCAGATCATGGGAAATGCACACAGTGGAAGGGTTTAAATTAATGATCATCAAATGGAGGTAAACGCAAACAGAGACATATTTGTCAGAGTTTTGGATCCCATGTATATCACATACACAATCTAGATTCCATCGCTCTAAAGGGAAGCGATTGCATACAAGGATTCAAAGCTCAGGGTTCCTAGACAAGGATTTGAAGCACGATCAAGAAATTAAAGACATATCGAGGTTCCTAGACCTGAATTATAAAAAAACGCAGACCTCAAATAGATCACACCCTAGCAGGGAAATCGTATGTAGTCAACGCGTGTTTATATCTGGGTTTTAAGAAGGTATAAAATCAAGCTTAGAAAATAGGTTGCTAGTTATCATCCATAAAGTGATAAAACAATAAAATACATACCAAGATCTGGGTCCAGGCATACATAAATGACTTGGAACAACAAATCCGAAAATGTAAAAGAAGATCAACCATATAGCTGGGACTAAATTTAAATATGCAAAAACATTCCAGTGATTTGAGAAAACTCAACGCAGGCAGACCTCGATTTGGAGAATCAACACTCATTTGAGAAAACAGATAGAGGATAAGGTGTATGCACAGATCGAAATAAATAGCTCATAGATCAAACTATCCACATATCAAGGTAGATCGAACAAAGAGAACGCATCCACCCTCTGTAATTAAAATTTCAATAATACATAGCTTGATGACCGAGAATTTAAATCATCATAAATTTATCCATCAATACCTAGCAGAAAATCGAACACCCTTCTACTTTCCTCCTATATGAACTAACATAAATACAAAGTTTCAGCCGATCTATGGTCTGTACCTACTTCCGTTTCATAATAATTTGACAAGGAAATTAAAACAATAACTTTGTAATTTAAATCCAAAAATCGTCCCATTAAAATAAAACTCTATCTAGATTAGTTTATTAAATGGCAACCTAGATCATAAATTCATAAAGAACAGTTTCATAGATCTATGAGTAAGAAGGCAATCAGATCCACTTACTTGAATCAGATGTAACAAAATCACACTTGGAGAATCAAATCCTCCCAACCATAGGAGGCAGCAACTCAATGGTTTGCTCCACTCCACCCCCGAGCTGGATCACCAACCATGCACCAAAACAGCAAGACACTTCCTCGCGGCACTCAATCTTGAGTCCGTAACAAGTTCTCCCGATGGACTTATAAACATAGAAAAACGCTCAACAATCGTTTTTCCCATGCACAACAAGGCATCCCGTGCTATTCCAGTGCACTCATATAAATAGCTTTGCCCAGGTCTTATGCCATCCCAATCAAATCTCCAATCAGATCCCTAAATCCCTATGATTTAGGATCTTGTCTGGTTGTTGAGCTTTGGATTGGATTTGATTGGTATCAATCACTCTTAGCTTGCTTACACATGTTCATTGGTGCCATGGTCGGTGTCCCCTCATGTAGTTGAGTTCTCCAAGTGTCATTTTCTTTATTAATAAATAAATAAAATGTTTGTTTGTGTAAATGTTATTTCAGTCTTTGAGTTTTATAACTCATTACATAATAAAAATAATAATTTTTCAAAACATGAAAAATAAAAGTAATGTCATGGGGGTATTACATTTCTCCCCCCCTTATTTTTAACATCGTTCTCAGTGTTCTTTTTATTTTGAGCTCCCTTGCTCATTCTGGAACATGGAGGGATATGCTTCCCGCATTTTATCCTCCATTTCCCAAGTTGCCTCTTCAGGGTTGAAGTGTTTCCAATGCACTTTTATTTAAACGATGGCTCGATTTCGGAGCATACGTTCCTTCTTGTCTAGAATGTGGAAAGGTTCGGTCTGGAACTCGCCCTCGGGTTCTACCTGAATCACATCCCAGTCAATTATATGAGTAGCATCATGTATATATTTTTTTAACAACGAAACATGAAATATAGTGTGCACTTTTATATTAGGTGGAAGTGCAAGTTGATAGGCTACCAGCCCTATCTTAGCTAGCACTTCAAAAGGTCCACAATACCTTGGTGCCAGCTTGGAACATCTTCCCAAACTCAAAGAACTCTTCTTTGACTTTACCTTTAGATATGCGTGATCTCCAACATTGAACTCTCTTGGAGTTCGTTTTAAATCTGCGTAAGTTTTTTGTCGATCTTGGGCAACTTTTAAGTTTTGTTGCACCTCTTTCACCATTTGTTCCATTTCTTTTAACATGTCTGGTCCTAGAACAATCCTGTCAGCAGGGTTATCCCAAGACACAAGAGTGCGACATTTCCGACCATACAAAACTTCAAATGGACTCATTTTCAAAGAAGCTTGATACCCATTATTATAAGCAAATTCTACCAAATGCAAATACTCTTCCCATTTACCTGGTTTATCCATTACGTACATTCGCAGCATATCTTCTAATACTTGATTTGTTCTTTCAGTTTGTCCATCCGTTTGAGAATGATAAGCAGTGCTAAAATTTAGTTGTGTATCTAGACCTTTAAACAAGGATTTCCAAAAGTTACCAGTAAATTTCACATCTCTATCTGAAATCACAACCTTTGGAATACCATGCAACCGGAATATTTCTTTCATAAAAATATCAGCTATATTAATGGCTTTGAAAGTAGACTTTACAGGTATGAAGTGAGCAACTTTACTTAACTTATCTACAACTACCATTATTGAGTCATGTTGTTTATTTGTCTTAGGTAATCCCGTTATAAAATCCATGCTTATTATCTCCCATTTCCATTCTGGAATAGGTAAAGGTTGTAATAGCCCAGGAGGACGTTGATGTTCAGTTTTTACTTGTTGACATTCAATACACCTAGCTAGGTAGTTTGCAGTATCATTCTTCATGTTAGGCCAATAATAGCTTTTTCTTAACTTAGTTATCATCTTTTGGTAACCCGGATGTCCGGAATATGGTTTCTTATGTAGTTCATTAAGAATTAACCGTTTTACTTCTTCAGAATCTGGTATGTATAATCGATTTTTATAGACTAACAAGTCTTCGGAGCTTATAGAATAAGCTGAATAACTTCCCTTATCATCTGTTTCCAATTGTTCTTTAATCTTTAAGTACTCTTCATCATTTTTCGCTGCTTCTTTTATTAAATCTTCAAGATTTGTTTTATAACTACTGAAGACAGCTGAACAAAGCGGAATGGCATTTCTACTCAGGGCATCCACCACCTTGTTCTCTTTTCCTTTAATGTGTTTAATTTCAAAATCATACTCGCTCAAAAATGCTATCCACCTTGCTTGGCGAGCATTCGAGTTTTGTTGATCAAATAAATATTTTAAGCTTATGTTATCCGACATTAAGGTAAATTTTCTTCCTATTAAGTAATGTCTCCACATCTTTAAAGCATGTATTATAACAGCTAACTCCAAGTCGTGTGTTGCATAGTTCTGTTCATGTATTTTAAGTTTTCTTGATTCGTAACTTATTACATAATCCTCTTATAATAACACACCACCTAATCCTTCTAAACATGCATCCCTACATACTACGAAGTCCTTGTAAGGATCTGCAATCCTTAGAATAGGTGCGGTGGTTAATAAGTGCTTAAGTTTTTCAAAGCTTTCTTGACATTTATTAGACCATATGAATTTAGTTCCTTTCTTTTGAAGTGAGGTTATTGGATAAGCAATTCTGGAGAACCCCTCAATGAACCTACGATAGTACCCCGTGATTCCCATAAAGGATCGAATCCCGGTTACATCCTTAGGAACTGGCCAATCATTGATTGCCTTGATTTTATCTGGGTCCACCGAAATACCTTCCTTAGTTATTACATGACCTAGGTATTGAATTTTATCTTGAAAGAATTCACACTTGCTAAACTTTGCATAAAGTTTATGTTCTCTTAAGGTTTGCAATACTAGTTTTAAATGTTCTTTATGCTCTTCTTCATTTTTTGAGTATATTAATATATCATCAATAAATATTATTACAAACTTATCTAGATATTTGTGAAGGACATTGTTCATTAAACACATGAACGTGGCTGGGGCATTGGTCAAGCCAAATGGTACAACCAAGAACTCGTAATGCCCGTACCTTGTTCTAAATGCAGTTTTATGGACATCCTCGTCCTTAATTCTTACTTGATGGTATCCAGACCTTAAGTCTATTTTAGAGAATACCGACACTCCCCGTACTTGGTCAAACATGTCATCAATGCGGGGGAGAGTGTACCTATTCTTAATTGTCATTTTATTTAATTGTCTGTAATCGACACATAGCCTCAATGTGCCATCCTTCCTTTTAACAAACAAGACAGGTGCTCCCCATGGAGACACGCTTGGTCTAATATATTCTTTATCTATTAATTCTTGTAATTGCAACTTTAATTCTACCAATTCAGCTGTGTTCATTCGATAAGGGTCCTTCGAGGCGGGTACTGCTCCAGGTATCAATTCAATGGTAAAGTCAATATCTCTCCTCGGAGGAAGTCCCGGTATCTCTTCTGGGAAGACATCTTTAAAATCATTTAAAAAGGGAAGATCCTCTAAATTATGTTTTGTTTCTTTAACATTAGTTTCGGTGATGTGTACAGCAAAAACCCTACATCATTTTCTAGCACACTTTTTCAATTGCAAGGCAGAAATTTTCCTAGTAAGAATCTTCTTTGGAATTCCTCTAACCATTTTACTTTCACCATTTTCATCAATACAATCAAAAGTTTTCTCAAAACAATTTAGCACCACTTTATGTTTTTCTAACCAATCCATGCCAATCAGTACATCATAAGATCCTAATGGTAAAACATTCAAATCTACTTTTGTAATCAAATCTTGCATATGAACTTCACAACTAGAAATAAAACTGGTTACTTTTCTTTTTGTTCCGGTGGCTAACTGCACTAACCACGATTTTTCTCCAGCGCTGCGCTAATCTGTGGTATGTTCCGAGCAACTTCTCCTACTGTCGCTGCTCCTCGAACTGTGTGAATATTTCGATTATCCTTTTTATGAGGACAATCCCGACAGAAATGACCCCCCCCACAACCCCAACACTGCAAGGGTTCTCTTTTAATTTCTTCACTTTTCTTATTAAAAGTAGTATCTTTATACTCAGGAGTTCTCATAGGTTGTTTATATTCTGTTCTTAGTGTTGGTTGTTTGTCCTTAAAGGTATTTTTCTGGAAACTTTTATGTTTATTATTAAAATGTTTAAACTCTCTTTTCTTAAAACCATTTCCATCTCTTCTCTTGAAATTAAAGGGATTTTCACTTTTACTCTTGGATTGGTCATACGTTAATTTGGCCTTCCTCATTGCTTCATACAAAGTTTTCGGTTCATCAAACTCGAGTTTGTCTTTATAAAAGTTAGGCAAGCAACCTAGAAACCTTTGTATTTTCGGTTTTTCTTCGTTTAAGTAAGGAACATATCTTAATAGGGATAAGAATTTAGTACAAAAGTCATGCATGGACATGGATCCCAGTATTAGCTCATAAAACTCCTTAGCTTTCCCTTCATAGTAATATTCCGAGAGGTATTCTTTTTTAAATTCCTTTTTAAACCAATTCCAACTTACTTTCCTATCATTTATTCGTTTTGCTCTTTTTAAGTCTTGCCACCAAATCTCAGCCTTTCCGATGAGATTGAAGATGGCCATTTTTCCCTTCATGGAGTTGGAGTAATTGTACATAGTGAAGTACTTCTTCATTCCGAAGAGCCAAGCTTCAGCTTCTTCTCCATTTTTGACTTCGCTGTCAAAGGTAGGAGGCTTTAATTTTTTGAATTCTCCTGTTAGCTCATCTTTATATTTTCTTTTCTTCTTATGTCTACCCTCAGAACTGTCACTAGAATACTCTAATTCACTAGATAAAAGGCTTCCGTCAGAGTAAGGACAGTCAGAGGATGAGTTTTCTTGTCTACGTTTCTTTTTTTTCTTTTCATTAGTTATCGCATGCAGTTTAAAAAGTAGGGCTTCATTTAAGTCTTCTTGGGTTTTCAGTACCCTTTCATGTTCAGTCTTAAAGTTCATAATTTCTTCTTGTAAGTCCCTCACTGTTTGTAGAATCTCAAAATTAACAAAGTTGTTATTAGGGGGATCCTCGTTATTAAGTTCAACCCGTGCAGGCGGGGTAGGGGATCGTCTTTCGGCCATATCTTCCTGCATATTTTAGTAAGACAGTTTTCTGCTATGCAAGTAATAAGAACAAAGATTTACACATTTGTTAGTGTTCGGGAGAGAGAAAAAAATAAAATGTGTATGGACACCATAGGGCCAAGTATAGTAACTTGGGCTCTGATACCACTGTGTAACATCCCCAAATACAATTATAAGAAAGTATTATCACCTATCTCCTAAATATAAGATGCATCTTTGGAGAAAGATAAACATTAACTTTAAGTTCCAAAAATCATTTCTTTGCATATAACCTTTATATATATATTTAATTATCTAAATACGCCATTTACCCATTTCCACACCAAAGCGTGAATCTACTCTTTCCATGCACTTTTAAACAAAGAAAACAAAAATTATAAATAACCAAAAAAAAACTTATTGTATCAATGTATATTTATAACCCTTTTCAACCAAGAAATAAAAATATATGAAATCATATAAGTTTTCCTATTATATTTTCACATAACTTATAAATCTTTTCAAAGAAAATTACTTTTTTTAATCATAAAATGAAAAGTCCACCATAGATAAAATATCCAAAGTAAATATATTGAGTAAAAATATCCCAAAAATAAATATATATATATTTATATGAATAAACATAAACGACCATAACTCTCGTCCAATAAATGGTTATAAAAACTCTTGAAAATAAGAAAACATACCTATAACCTCATTGGTATAAATTATCCATCTCAAAATTTCATATTATAGAACCTTAAAAATTTAAAACCTCGACATGAAGGATACGTTTCTCTTCTTTTCTTGTTGATTTATCTATATATAAATCTATAGATAGTCAAACCTTCATGTTGCCAATCTTTCATTAATTCACAAGCAAATATTTTCATTACTCATCAAGGCGATTATACCAAAAACACAAAATAAAAACAACCTATCACTAAAATAATTTGTCTTCCATTTCAAATTATATTTTAACGGATTTTAGGCATGAAGTGTTTTATTGACATAGTCAGAATTTAAACATAAAAACTCTAAAATAAATCTGCAACCAAAATGTATCAACGAAGGTGGAATATGAGAATAGGAGAAAACGACAACAGCCGCATAGTATACAGAGGTTTTTATTATTATTCAAGTATAAATATTTCATTTAAAGGATTTTTTTGTTGGATTGACATCACCCAGGACAAGAAAAAAAAAGGCCGAGCAACTAGTATTAAAAACTTACGAAGTCGAAAGAGCGAACTCCTAGTATTCTAAGTGAACACACCAAGAGTTGCCTGGCATGGCAACAATACCAGAGAGCCAAATCCATTTGGTTCTGAATTTTATACTCAAACATAGAAAAAAATGCAGATCATGGGAAATGCACACAGTGGAAGGGTCTAAAATAATGATAATCAAACGAAGGTAAACGCAAACAGAGAAAAATCTGTCAGAGTTTTGGATCACATGTATATCACATACACAATCTAAATTCCATCGCTCTAAAAGGGAAGCGATTGCATACAAGGATTCAAAGCTCAGGGTTCCTAGACAAGGATTTGAAGCACGATCAAGAAATTAAAGACATATCGAGGTTCCTAGACTTGAATTAAAAAAAAAAAAAAAACGCAGACCTCAAATAGATCACACCCTGGCAGGGAAATCATATGCAGTCAACCCGTGTTTAGATCTGGGTTTTAAGAAGGTATAAAATCAAGATTAGAAAATAGGTTGCTAGTTATCATCCATAAAATGATAAAACAATAAAATACATACCGAGATATGGGTCCAGGCATACATAAACGACTTGGAACAGCAAATCCGAAAATGTAAAAGAAGATCAACCGTATAGCTGGGGCTGAATTTAAATATGCAAAAACATTCCAGTGATTTGAGAAAACTCAATGCAGGCAGACCTCGATTTGGAGAATCAACAGTCATTTGAGAAAAAAGACAGAGGATAAGGCCAATGCACTGATCGAAATAAATAGCTCACAGATCAAAATATCCACATATCAAGGTAGATCGAACAAAGAGAATGCATGCACCCTCTGTAATTAAAATTTCAATAATACATAGCTTGATGACCGAAAATTTAAATCATCATAAATTTATCCATCAATACCTAGCAGAAAATCGAACACCCTTCTACTTTCCTCATATATGAACTAACATAAATACAAAGTTTCAGCCGATTTATGGTCTGTACCTACTTCCGTTTCATAATAATTTGACAAGGAAATTAAAACAATAACTCTGTAATTTAAATCCAAAAATCGTCCCATTAAAATAAAACTCTATCTAGATTAGTTTATTAAATGGCAACCTAGATCATAAATTCATAAAGAACATTTTCATAGATCTATGAGTAAGAAGGCAATCAGATCCACTTACTTGAATCGGATGTAACAAAATCACACTTGGAGAATCAACTCCTCCCAACCATAGGAGGCAGTAACTCAATGGTTTGCTCCACTCCACCCCTGAGGTGGATCACCAACCATGCACCAGAACAACAAGACACTTCCTCGCGGCACTCAATCTCGAGTCCGTAACAAGTTCTCCTCATGGACTTATGAAAATAGAAAAACACTCAACAATCATTTTTCCCATGCACAACACGACATCCCATGCTATTCCAGTGCACTCATATAAATAGCTTTGCCCAGGTCTTATGCCATCCCAATCAAATCTCCAATCAGATCCCTAAATCCCTATGATTTAGGATCTTGTCTGGTTGTTGAGCTTTGGATTGGATTTGATTGGTATCAATCACTCTGATCTTGCTTACACATGTTCATTGGTGCCATGGTTGGTGTCCCCTCATGTAGTTGAGTTCTCCAAGTGCCATTTTCTTTATTAATAAATAAATAAAATGTTTGTTTGTGCAAATGTTATTTCAGTCTTTGAGTTTTATAACTCATTACATAATAAAAATAATAATTTTTCAAAACATGAAAAATAAAAGTAATGTCATGGGGGTATTACAGGTTTACTAAGTATCCATTCACTTAGAATCAGTGGATCTCATAAAGGGAGCAAAGGTAGAGTGAGAGGTTCATTTCAGTTGAATAACCAATTGGAGTTTATCCCATTCCAAGGCCATATGCATATATAGATAGAATTACCTACTTACCATGGACATGTGTTATTTTATAGAGGGGAATTGGGCCTTTGACTTGTCATGGACGTTTGTTATTTTTACAGGTGGGACTTGGGCTTGATCAAGGAAAAACGACAAGTGGTGATTGATCTCAAGATGAGATTGATTGACATATGTTTGGTATATGATGATGGATACGTTTGGGTAGTTGTTCAAGATAAGTTGTATAGAGCACATGCAATTAGAAAACCACCACTTTGAGGAGGAATTCTAGCTTATGCCAGAACAAGGATGATCATTGCTAAAGGAACCAGAACTGCAAATGGATCCATTCCAATAGTATTTGGATAGGTTTCCATCTTTTAGATCCTTGGATCCAATGAGTTGAAGATATTAAATATATTGGATCTCATTAATGTATGAAAATTCTAAATTATGCTATAAAAGTAAAATAAACAAAAACCATCGAAGCGTGTAAATCTATAGAGAAGACATGATAAATTAGATGGTATAATTGAAAAGCATCAAGTGAAGTTTAACACTAACACAAAAATGCAAAAAGTTATGAAACAAACTTTTATTGAACATTAAATCTTAAATTTGTTATCCAGACATTGTCATTTGATAGCTTTTGTTTATTTATGATGATGACAATGATGTCGATTAAAGTTTCTTGAGACCAAACTTTGGTTTATCAAACCTTAAGAAGAATGAAAGAAGGGAATTAATTTAGTTTGCTTTAAAATTTTACTTCTATGCTCAAAAAGTTCAGAGAGAAGTTTTCCTAGCTTACTATAGTCTTGGTAAGTTAGGAGGTTAGAGAGGTTTGTATTATAGCAAATCCTATGAAACTGGGATCTAATGTGGGTGGAAGTAGGACACTCTAAGAGAAAGTGATTTTCATTCTCAACGCTCTTAAACTCACAAAGAAGACAAATCTTTTCTTCCCATGGAGTTTTAAGAACTGACCACCGACCTGTTTCGCTATGAAGCTCATGAGAGTTCATTCTTATCTTGGCTATATTAATTTTCTTCTCTAAGCTAGCTAAAACCGAGAGGTACTTCTGAATTTTTAAATTAGGGTTAATGACCTCTTTATAGTATCTTAATTTTCTTTTCATTTCTAAATATTTCTCGCATGGCATTTTCTCTTTGAACTTAGATATAATAATGTTTTTAATATTAATGATATTTTGCAAAATGTCATTTTCATCGATGACCCAATGGTTTAACACAACCATGATATCTTTATACGAGCCTGATTTGAGACGCATACGGTTTTGGCTTGATTTTAAAGCAATTTTAAGAATTCTCTTACCTCCCATGTTATTTAAAAAATGAAAATTATATATAATTTATATTTAATAAATTATAATTAAATTAAAATAAAATATTTAATATAATTGAAAAAAAACAAAAATAAAAAAATCATACAATGAAAAACAATGATAAAAATTTAAACATTAATCTAAAATTTAGAAACTAAACATAAAAGATTTAAAGGATTTAAGAACTAGTCTAAGAATTCAAAACGAAACATAAAACTTTTTCTATGAATGATCATACAGCTTTCTCTACAAAGAATAGACAACATAGCAATCACACTTAATAAACATACAATTTATATTAATTATACTTTTTCTATGAAGAATAGACAACATGGCAAACACACTTAATAAACATACATCTTATATTATTTTATTTTAAGATTTAAAAACTAAGCACACAACTTTCTATATCAAAAATCATACAACTTTCTCTATGAAAAATAAACAACATAACAATCATACTTAATAAACATACATTTTGTATTAATTATATTAATTATTTATTAAGCATACCACTTTCTCTATGAAGAATAGAAAACATAACAATTATATTTAATAAACATACATTTTATATCAATAACATCGTGATTACATTTAATAAATATACATTTTATATAAATTATTGATTGCATCTTACAACCCCTTGGTAATGATTAAATGAATATGGTATTATGACGCTTTGTTTCATTTCATGGTTATATTATTTGTTAGAGTTTGTTGATGGCAAATATTATGTGTTGAAATTTGAAAGTTGATGTTGTTGATGATTGATGAGTGATCATTTAATAACAATGTTATAAGTTATAGCTCCTAGATGATTGATGTTGTATGTATACTAAATGGTTATATCTATGTTTTCATGTTTTATATAGCCAATTTGACATTCTACATGTTTTTCTTAATATGTATGCATCTAAACATATTAAAATATGTATTATATAAAAATGCTCCCAAAATAAAAGCTTTGAAAATTGTGTTTTCTATTGTCACTCCCCGCTCCCAACAACACAGGTCTAGAGGCCATTTAATGCTGTGTTGATGTATTTTGTTTCACACGTCTTGCACTCGGTGGCATTTTGATATATTCACCCTTACATGGTATATACATGAGTAGAATTTACATATTTTGTCACTAACATGAAAACATAGATATAACCATTTAGTTGGGCTAGTTGTGTTCTTTGGGGCTTTAAGTTATAGTTGGGCTGGTTGTGTTCTTTGAGAATGATCTTTACTTGAACTGCTTGAGATATAAAAGAGTATTAGTTCTAATCAAACCTTGTTTGCATAATGTATTAGTTATACTATTTATCTCCCTATAAAGATGTGCCAAAGAGATATGTTGAAACTATTGTGATATTAATGTCTTAAGTTCCAATGTGAAAGCTTGAAGAGTTACGACTTGATCACCTCTTATCTAGCTTACCATAGTCATTTAATATCTAAAGACCTGGAAATGAGAAATCTTCTTATACATTTCTAGCTTTAGATGTGCTCTAAGAGCTAAAAGTTAAGCTCGCTTGTTTGTACCAATTCCCACAGAGGCACTAAAATGGATAAGTGTTGTTCGTGCAAATATAATAGGCCCTCAATCCCCAGGGATAGGATCTATGCACTACTTGTTCACGAGTATGTCTAATCTTAGAGATTGTTCCCTTTGTTTTATAATATTGAGCCATGTCATAAATTTGAGTTGAAACTTGGAAGGTTTGCATTATTTTTGTCCTCAAATAAGGTTAAGTTGTAGGCCAACCAAATGCCCCAGAAAGTGAGGAGCGGAACAAGGAAATGGTTTAGTTCTTATATTTCATAATATTGTTTGAGACTCTCCTCGATAGAACCCCCATTCCACACATTGTTAACACCAACCCATTGGCTTGTGTCTTTCTAGCCTTGACTTGTGAAAAGGCACATGCAAAACAAAATGTAGAGCTTAAATTACAAGTTAAAGTGAATTTAAAATTTACTTTGAAATTATTTTAACTTGTTGTGCTTCTTGGTGTGTATTTTTTCATATACACTACAATTGTGCTCACAACTAGAAGAGTTACATGTCTAGTTAGGCACTCGAGTGACAAGCTTTTGGAGATGAGGTACTCTTTAGCCATAGGTTTCCCACCAAATATCTATAATGAATTGGAGAAAGATAAGAGAAGACATTGAAATTTAAAACTAAGGAAAATAAACTGAATTTTGAAACAAGGTGAAGCTTACCTGGCATTAGGTTCTTCTTGTCATTAATAACCATCTCAAACCCAAATGTTTCCATGGCGCTCGTATAAATTTCCAACTCCTTGTAAATATTTGAATGGTTAGCTGCACTAGGCACCATTTTGTGGATACACTCCAAAAACCCATCCCTTACCTTTCATCAAACCTGAAGCCATAGGAGTAAGAGAATGCAGGGTTGAGGTATAGCCTTGCAACATGAATGGGCGATGATAGTTTCATCATTGAGCAATCATCCCTCATATCAATTGTTGTCTTTCATGTCCCTCATCCCCCTTATCCTCATAATAGGCATGGATGGCCTCTTTGACCCTATCCATGGCCTAATACAGGTGGCCCATTATAGGCTTGTCTCCTTAACCAAGAGAAGAACCATTGGTGATGGTACACACCTCTTTCCACCCCATCCTAAAAATTCTCTTGGTATGACACTAGCCTAAATATGGCATGTCTCTTTGGTTTTGTTCTAGCTGATAAAGAATGTCACTCGACAGAAAGGATATTGTGCTAGTCAGACATAGAAGTCAAGAGAGACCGAAGAGATCAAATTAGTGACAAAGTATGTGATGGCAAGATGCATCAACTCCTTGTTACAACTGAATTGTCTCATCATGCTAAGCACATATGCATGATTGTATATAAATTTGGTGATGCTTCTTGTGGAGTTAATGGAATCCTTGATAACATCAATCTTTTCTATATTCTTTAAAATCAAATCAATACAATTCGATGCACAAGGAGTCCAACACAATGTATGATACTTGTCCATATGCATCCCGATATAGGCCACATAATTTGCAGCATTGTTCATTATGACTTGGCCAACATGCCGCAGACCTATATCTTGGATGAATCCATCCAAAAAATGTCATAGTCATGTTGCATTTGTGATCTATGCAGATGCATCCATGGATTCAATAAACATTGTTCCCCTGAGACAATGAATCAAGAAATTGGGAAGGGTTGTACCATTCCCATTAGTTAACCATCTGAGATCACAATGCATCTCGTTATCTTTCATGAATCCTGAAGCTCCTGCAACCTGCAAGTGCACTTGACCTTTTCATTTTCAAGAATGGGTCCTCTCAATTCCTCGTAAGTGAGGTACAACAGGCCAGCAATAGCACCAACCTCAAACATAGACACATAGAATGGGTTCTTCGCAAATTTGAATGAAATATTACTTCATAGAAGGGATTGACTCACGAGCTTGTCTACTTTTTTTTTCTTTGTCTCGACCATCGACTTTATACTTAGCTGTCCGCGAGGAATGGATCTCGAAACAAAGAAAGAAGTTGGATAAGATGAAGTTACTGTGGAAGGTGAGGATAAAGTCTCACTCCCCCCTCCCCCTGAAATATGTCCGGTTGTCCCATATCCTAATGCCACTCTCGATCCAAGTTCATGCCTCAAAGATTGATTGCTAATACTTTCAATTGAGAGCTTGTCCTTATGAATGATTTTTGGAGTTGAGTTTCTACAAATATCCACTTCATGCCTTGTAAACTTTGCAAGGTGCTATTTGAACCTACTTATTGCCCCCTGTCATCTCCTTCCCACACAAATTGCAAGAAATTCTTTGTTAATTATGAGGATCAACGAGTTCACCAAATTCCCAGAATGGATCCAAAGTCTTTTGCATGTTTGTGATACAGAAACTTGGAAAACCACGTCTTTTAGCATACTTCAATGCTGTGAAACAAACAAACAATGACAAATCAATGAGATTTTATCCATACAAATTTGGTTTTGAAGAGGGAAAATTCATGGGAATTCTTGGATGCAAAGGAATTGACTTAGGGCAAGAAAAAAACGTTTATGAGTATACATGGTAAATGATCCATTAACATTTGTTTTTGAAGAGGGGAAACTTATTTATATTTCGAAACTATCAAACTTTGCTTTGGAACAATCATAAACAATTGCTAGGGTCTTTTACATAGCTTGAAATGTGGTTGATTGTGATTGGATTCCAAATTTCAATCCCCACTCCACAAATCGATCCTTAATGACAAATGAAATGAGGTGTTTTCTCCTTGGCACAATGTAAACTGATGGTCTCCTCCTTGGATCCCCTCCAACACTCTTCAATCAACCAAAGACAAAAAAAACCCAAAATTGCTTTTCAAACTCATCTTTTAGGTCGACTGATATTAACCTTATCGACTCATTTTTTTTGGAAAATATCACGATATATCAATGAAAAAATTGATAAAATATCCAAGAAAAATGATCCTCCAACAATGATGTTTAAAACAATGCTTAACCACGTTAGATATCATTCAAAACACATCCAACTTGCACATCTCAGTTTTATATGTCAGGTCTGATATCTTTTTTCTTCATCATTCAAATTGACTTTAAACAACAATTTTATAACCCTACTATAACAGACTTTATCCTAGTGAAATTTGGTACACCCTTCACAAGTTTCATTTAACATTTGATAACCTTAAATTGTTGTTTTTTTGTATCTTTTCTTGGCAGACCTTTAGGATAGCAATGGAGCTACAAGATGCCTTTCGGAAGACCTGTTATGAGGTGTGAAGAGGCTGGAAGTGGGATTGTTAGGGTATGAAAGAGGTAGTAGCAGCAGTAAGGTCGAGGGTAGAAAGGAGAAGGTCGAGGGTTTTAAATGCGTAGAAGAGGGCCGTTGAGGTGGAATAGGACAAGTCGAGGGCTATTAGGAGGGAGAATGGAAAAAACTAGGTTTTATAGGTTAGATTTTTAGGATTGTTTTTAAGGTTTTAGGATTTTATATTTTTTTGGGTTTTTAGGGCTTCCTAAAAAAATTTCCTAGGTTTTTTTAGGGATAAATAGGCAGGATGAATTTGTAGGGGAGGGCTGAATTTTTAGGGAGGCCAAAAATTTGAACAAATTAATTTTTTGAATTTTTAGGGTTTTAAAAATAAAATTGCAAACCTAATGCTAACCCTTATTCTACCACGAAATGCAATTTTTACAAATGCAAATGAAAGAAGAATTTGGTATAGAATGATAGCTTATGGTTTTCATGGATGGATACCCTTAAAACCTAACATAGATGAAGGTTGGTGACCTTCCTCTTGGAGTATTTATCCTTGTCTACTAAACTAGGATTTTTTATGACAACTTCTAGGGTTCATTACAAGAGCCTAGTTCAGGACAAAATTGGACATCCAAGGCTGTACTAGGAAAAACTTGCTTATGGGAGTAATTTCCACAATGCAAAAATGATAGAAGATGAAGACACAAGGTTCCATTCAGAGAAAATTTAGGTATAAGGTCAGCATTCAATCATTCAAGAAGCATGAATTTCACCTACTTTTCACCAGGCAAGGCTACAAAATCTAGACTTACTTGAACATCCATTATTTCAATAATTCTAGCATTCACTAAGCATGAAAAAACCAAAGAGTGTATCCAATTTCATCCACAAAAGCAAAAGAGACAGACTTCAAGAGGTGTGCATCACTCCAAGAGGTTAATTTGGGTAAAAAAGCAACATATTTGAGTTTTGCCCCATAAGTTATGATTTCAAATGAAGTGAAGAGGGTTTATTTATGGTCTCTCACACTCACTTTTACAATATAACTAGACTGACATGTCAATAAAATGTCAATGTAAAAATACAACATAAACAACATAAAATAATAATATCTGTGGGTAACAACCTAGGGCATTTTTCCCCATCGTTTACCAAGAGCTGCTAAAATAGCTAATAATAAGCAGAAAGCTTCACTTCGATATGTGGAGTGAGTAGGGGGGTCGTCATGCCCTATCTAACCCCAACATTTCTGAAAATCCCTCAATGTTCTTCCCAATAAGCTAGTAGGCCTAGTGAACAAAAGGTGACATCATCCGTAAACAAGATCAATGACGGAGGGCGCTCTATTGAAAAGGGGCCAAGAGGGGTTCTTGAGGTGACTTGCAAGGGAGGCAAGAGCATCATAGTTGGAACACTGCCGCAAGAGTAGAAAACCAAGAGGGTGTCATGTGGCCTAGTGACCTGCCGATAAGATCCCCAAACACCAACCCAGGGTTAGAAAACCCCAACAAAGGGTAGTTTAGGGTTCCTAGAGGTAGGTCGTTAGGTCACATGTCCCTTTCCTCGTATGCTACTCTGGTGACAACGTTTTAGCTCTAAGGCACTTACCTTCTTTCTGGGTCACCTCTGTCACCCCTTNCCCAACCTACTCCATCTTTCAATTTAGAGTATTTTGCTCATTTTTAACTATTTTAATCATTTTTGGGTAAACTATGGAGAAAATGCCTCAAGTTCCTACATATTTGATTATTTATATTATTTTATGTTATATTTTATAATAACATCTTATATTTTTGAATTGATATTTTAAAGGCATGTCGGTCTAGTTATATTGTAAAAGTGAGTGGGAGACGCTATAAATAGGTCTCTCACTTCATTTCAAACATAACTTGTAGGATAAATTATCATGTTACTCTTATACCAAAATTAGCTTTTTTGAAGTGACGTGCACCTCTCAAAGTTTTTCTCTCTTGCTCTTGTGGATGAAAGTTGGATGAATTCTTTGGTTATGCTTATGCTTGGTGGATGCTAAGAATTGTTGGAAGAACACATAGCTCAAGTAAGTCAATTTTTTTGTCTTCTTGGTGAATGGTAGGTGAACCTTTGCCTCTGGAATGGTTGAATGGTAGTGCCAGGGTTGCATTTTGCTTGAATAGAACCTTCTATCTACGTTCTATCCTCTTTGCATGGTGGAAAACACTCCCAAGAATAGGTTTTCCCTAGTTTAGCATTGGTTCTCCAATCTTGTCCTAGATTAGGCTCTTATGATGAACCCTAGAGGTTGTCACAAGAAGCCTTAGTTTATTAGATAAGAGAGAAATTAATCTAAGAGAAAGATTGGTCACCTTCCTATAGGGATAGGGTTTATGTTACATTCATTAACACACTAAGTTATCATTCTTTTATCAAATATATGTTGCATGCATGTGTAAATATTACATTTCATGCTAGATTAGGTCAGTTAATTAGGTCTGCAGTTTTATGTCAAAAAACCTAAATTTTTTTGTTTTTTGTTTTGAATCTTTGGTCTCTCTAAAATTTCGACCCTCTCTCTTATAAAATTTGGCTTGCATTTTTTATCCCTAAAAACCCCAGGGAAAATTTTTAGGAAGCCCTAAAAGCTTAAAAATATTTAAAATCCTAAAACTCCATGAAAACTACCAAAAATCATACCTAAAATATAATCCTAAACAGTCTTAGCCTATCTCCTAAAACCCTCACGACTTCCCCTTTCCCTTATCCTCCTCTCACATAGGGTCTCAACCCTCTCTTGGCTGCCCATAACAAGGCTCTAACATGGCTGAAGCATCCCTCTTCACCGCTACTCGAAATTACTAAATAAGTGCTTTCAGACCTCGTAATGTCCCCTAGCTTAAAACTGAATTTAACCTCGTAATGTCCCCTATGCTGGATAAGTACGAGTGAGTTGAATTGATGGAGATATTATCGTAGATATGGGGTCCCAAATTTTCGAACTGTTTATCATTGTAAATCATTTGCATATGACAATCATCTATAATTGCAACTGGACCCACTTCCTGAGGTACTTCATCATCAAATGTAAGATCAAAAGGGTTAACCCAATCTTCATCATTAGCATTGTAAGATGGAATAATCTGATCTCGTTCAATAGGGCTTTCATTGATTATGTCTTCGATGTCCTTGCTTAAGGTGATCATGAGTTGTTCGACCCAAATAGTGTCAAATTTTGGCTCAAGCTGATCCATACTAGCCTTTGGTTGTTCTGTGAATGGCATGAAGACTATATCGACTTATTCTTCAAAGTATTTATCCTTGAAGGGTCTGGAAGCAACATTGCTAGGTCTTGAAGAATCGTGAAGTGGTGGACCCATAAACCTCCAATAATCATCGTCCTCATCAATCTTGTCATTCTGCTTCAAGAGATCCGAGATATCATAAGAAACTATTTTAAGATGGCAAGGAGAACTTATCATATCTTTTTGTTCTTCAATTTCTTCAACTAATACTTCTGGCTTATGATGTCATCCACAAGGTCTTGAACAATGGTTTCTTTAAGCAAGCCATATTGATCTTTGTCTTAGATTTCTGTAACGAGGTTTGGTATTGGGTATTCTGGTACCTCTTTTCCAAGGGCAACTGAAATAAGGACTTCTCAGACTGAATCTTTTCTTGGAAGAGATTCTGGGGCTTTAGAAACTTCTTCGCACATCTAGGGACCCGCTTCGTTGCATACAACTTCAACCAATTGACCAAATGAAGATATCCCCTTTAGAGAGATTCTTATATTATTTCTTTTCATAATGATTAATTAGGAAGTCAAGAGATATCACCAATAATTTCATTCTAATGTTCTCATCCATGATATCCCATTCCTTAATATATTGAATGAATGCAAGGACATGTTCTACAACCCATTCTTGAGGTGGTTTATACTTTGGAACTACCAGAAAGACATCTCTATCCACAATATTTGGATACCCAAAATATTTAAGAAATCCAATGGGTCAAACTAAGGGTGGCACATCCATGCTTTCATTAAAGCATATCTTTTGCATGAGATTGCCTGATTTGAACTTCTTTTTGTTTTCTTCAGTGGAGTCACGTGGAAAGTTGGCCTTCAACAAAATTTTATGAAATGGCAAAGCAATGCATACCTCTTGGTATTGTTCTTGTAGAGCACTTTTGATTTTCTTTAGTGGGAGTTGTTAGGAGAGACCTGTCAAGTTAGACTAAACAAATCTCACCAAGTACAAAACAAGAATGTACATAGGTAAATGGAGGAAGCAAATGCCAATGGAGTGATCGAAAGATATGATCCAATTGTTGTCTATGTCGAGGGTGTAAACGACTTCAGATAAACCACTTCAAACTTTGAAATGTCCTTGACAATGACACCAAAAATGTTACCAAGCAAACTAGCAGGACTAGTGTCAAGCAAGCACAAGTACATAGTGACCTACAAGGGGAGAGCCCTTTATTGAACAATTGTAAACACTTAGCCACCCAAACTCTATATCTTCTATGCAATTGTATTAGTGACTAGTGCCTTATCAAGTCAAGATAGAGAAATATGAATATATAAATGGTGTAGGTGTTATTAAAGAAAAATAAGCCGATCGATGTCAATAGGAAAGCAATATTCATGCAATATCTATCATAGAGATGTGATCACTTCATTTAGGAAAATAAAGCAAATGTATTGCTGCAATAATGATTAGCAATTCCAACAGTAAGTTCACTAGTAATAAGCAACATATAACAATGATGAACAATGTAGTATATTGAGTAGGAATATTATGTTTAGGCAAATATATTATTCAATGTTCCTCCAATATTGACGTTTCAAACAATGCTTAACCACCTGATATATCATTCAAAACACATCCAACTTGCACATCTCAGTTTTATATATCAGGTCTAATATTTATTTCCTGTAGCATTCAAATAGACTTCAAACAACAATATTATATCCTTGCTACAACAGAATTTATCCGAGGGCAATTTGTTATTCTCTTCAGAATTCTCATTTAACATTTGATAACCTTATGTTGTTTTTTTGTATGTTTTCGTGGCAGACCTTTTCGAAGTCTGGCTTGTAGGATGCTTCTCCTACCCCTTTTATGGGATATTGATAGTCATATCCAAGTTTAACCTTGTAAGGGGAGTCTTCTTATGTCATATGGGTGAGTGATTCTTGAACTCGATCATGTGCTTAGAAGAAGCACCACTATCTACAAGGCAAACATCCCTGCCATGAGTAACTGTACCTTTGAAAGATGAGATCAAGACATATTCATCATCACTGGAGGAGTCCTCTTTCGATTTCTTCTTGATTGGTTTCATCATCTTCACCGATGTGAGCATGGTGTCTCTTCTGCTTTTCTTTTTTTGTAGGTCCCGTTATCACAGAAAGTGTATCTACCCACTAAAGGTATCCTATTTGGGACGGTAGAGGTGAGGTAGCTAACCAGTGACACCCAAAGTGCCTCATCCACTACAAGATGAAAGGTAGTTGTCACATTAGACAAGCTCTTGTCACTTTTGATCAATTTGGAGAATGATCAAGGGGGAAACCCTACTAGCCTATGAGGGCTAGCGACTCAAGACAATTTTAAGGGTGAAACCAAATGGATACAAGAGGTGAATAAAATAAAATAAATAAAACCCCAGTAGCAGTTCACAATTTTAATGGTTTGCTGAGATCTTTACAACAAAACTCAGCGCAACTTATTCCTTTTGTTCTAATGGAATGATCCCATTGATAAATTTGTTTTAAAAAAATGTTCGAAAATTAATGCAACTCCAGTGAGTTGATAACAATCCATGTGTTGGCACCTTATCTTCGACATATTTACTCAAGCTTGTAATCTCGTGGCTTGATAGGGTTAATAGGATTTGTTATGTCTTCAACTATGTACTAAAAAAAAACTTTTATTATTAGCACCCAACTTAAAATAGCTTGATCATAACTGATCAAGCATTTTCTTGCGATGATATGGAACTGTCTTTAAATTCCTTAAAGACAGTTGTTGCCTGTTAAAGCCATGAATCTCCATCAAGAGATAAATAAAAAAGACAGTTGTTGTTGCCTGTCAAAGCCATGAATCTCCATCAAGAGATAAATAAAAAAGACAGTTGTTGCCTGTTAAAGCCATGAATCTCCATCAAGAGATAAATAAAAAATTCATTAAGTAATTTAAAGACAGTCCCATATCATCGCAAGAAAATGCTTGATCTGTTATGATCAAGCTATTTTAAGTTGGGCGCTAATAAAGAAGAAGCTAATAATAAAATTTTTGTTTTAATATACAGTTGAAGATATAACGAATGCTATTATCCCGATCAAGCCACAAGATTACAAACTTGAATAAATACGCACGAAGATAAGGTGCCAACGCATGGATTGTTATCAAATCACAAGAGTTGCATTAATTTTTGAACATTTAAAAAAAAAAACAGTTTATCAATGGGATCATTCCATTGGAACATAAGGAATAAGCTGCGCTGAGTTTTGTTGTAAAGATCTCAGCAATCCATTAAAATTGTGAATTGCTTCCGGGGTTTTTGCCAAATTAGAAACATTTTATACAGCAACATCGAATGCGTGTCAAAATAAGATTTCGTTGGAGAGGAGACCATATAACGTGGCATTGAACTTGCAACGAGATCAAAACAGAAGCAGTTGCAAAGTTAATGTTCCAACCACCAGTAAATTAAAAAATAAAGACCACGTCACCTGCAAAATTGAAAGAAAATTCTTTGTTCACTGCGCTAAATATTTACTTTATTCTGCATATTCGGTTGTTTTGTATTGGATTGGAATTAATGGTCTTCAGTTTATTATATTGCTACAATATTGCTCATATTAAAAAATACAAACTTGCTGCAAATCTGTCATAGAAGGAAAATTCTAAAGGGAAGATTCCTATTCTTTTAAGATTTATTTTTCTTTATCGATTATGAATTTATGTTCTGCATTTTCTTTTTTAATTTATAAATCCCTGACTTTTTATGATGCGCAGATATGGTTATGAAGTAGTCTCTATCATCATATCCTTAAAAAAAGAAAGACAGATCATTGTGAAGGTTTAACAAATTAGATGAAGTGGATGCATACTGTGGTTTCGTGGAAGACAACACATCATCTTAGCAATTGAGACTAAGTTGATGGAGGGCATCCTGTGGAAAATGAAGAAAAAAAGATGTTCAGTTTTAATGATGAAGACAAAAAATGTAGAATCGTGCACCAACTAGAAGACACGTTTTTGCGTGAAGGATTGCGGGCAAACCGTAATGAATCAACTCAAACCGTCGAGAACCCACTTCCCAAATTAGGTCATTCCCCCCTAACCATGACTCGTTTTTGAAAGCTCTCAACAAATTTTGAAGAAATTCATTGTCAAACAGAGAGGAGTTTTCCAGAAATTGGTTGCGGTCGGTTTGGTGTTTAATAGAACGTACTGGAATTTTGGGAAAGGGATTCTATCATTCTTACTGCTTTGTTCAGGAATAAATATGACCTCAGAGGTTTGAGGAGTGTGGGGGAGTGAGGGACAAATCGACAGTGACGCCAGACTTTTGCTAGATCACTGCAACCTGTATTTGTTCTTTTGTAATCTTTGTATGAAGAAGATGAAATCTGAAATCGTCACCATCAACTTTATACGAGAGTATGAATGAGAAAAATGTATTGAAGTAAAAAGACTTTATTTGTTGAAGTTTCCTTCCTAGATAATGTCAAGCTTGTATCTCAAACTGGTATCACTTTGTTTTTTTTAGTTTTTGATACATATATATATATATTTTACATTCAATATCAGAATTTGTTATAATTGTATGAATGCCATTTTAACTACTCAAATCGCACAACAATTTTTATGTTTGATGCAAATGCTGCACATGTCTGTACATTTAATTTTTATTGATGAATTTAGTTGTGTAGTATTATATTAATTAACTTGGTTATTAATCAGATTTGTGTTTTCACAGATCTTTGATTAACTAGTTGATCAACTTTATGCTCAGATAGTGAAGTTTTGAACATTAATGATCTTATGATTATTATGTTAAAGAATAATAAAATAATTTCTTATTTTATTTTTCTTTCATTATAAATTTTATTAAACAGAGAAAGAATTAATAGTATTAAGTCTAATGGTTTTCTATCTGAAGTTCTATTATTTATCTTTCTTTGTAATCTTTAACTGTCAATGGATAGTTAATATATAGTTAATATAGTTAAAACTTGCTCTTAGCTGAGATAGATTAGATAGATAAAATTGCATATAAACTTCTATTAGTTAGTATTTACTAATACTGTTTTACGGTTGTTTTAGCAGCGGTTAAAAACAATTACATATTTAATTAGCTTTTGTTTTATTCTTATAATTTTGTTTATTTAAAATATAGGAAAGAAAGCAAAACCATTTGTGAGTCTCTCCTTAAGAGAGCACAGTTAGATAAAATAGTTAGGAATACTTTAGTAGTTTTAGTTAAATTTTATAGTTAATAAATTTCATAGTTTAGATTAGAAGTTAACATAGGATCTACTTTTGCCGAGTTTAAGTGCTAGTATCCTTCTTAAAAGGATAAAAACTTGGATAGTAGCAAGACTATAAATTTGCGAGATTCAACTAACCCAAACACATCGAGGGCTGCTATAAGCAACTTGTGTGGGTTGAATCTCCTCTGTTGGCCTTAGGCAAAAAATCCGGCCAATAGGTTGGTCATTTGGCATAGCAAAAAGGAAGGTTGGTTACCATGGAATATGGATATGGGGACCGAGGGCTTATCCTTTGGCCTGATGTTTTTTCAAAAAAATCCACCATTCAAACTTAAATAGAGGGGGAATACCATATGGTTAACAAACAAATAACGGAGGCGATGGCTAGGTAGATTTAGTTTGATTTAGTGGAGGCTTGGGAGGAGAGGAGGTCGGGCGTTTGGTCCTCCTTGACTCCAAATTTTAATGAAACAACCCACACGCCAATCAGTCTGACATGTGGCATGCCCATATTGGTCTATCTCATATGCCACTGGACTGCCATTGAGAAACTTTTGGACCTCCAAAAGCCTGAATCATTCAGAATTCAAGTTATGACATGATTGTCTCACTTGTCCTGTATCATTTGTCTACTCATTTTGGAACCTGTACATTTGACTTAACATAATAACAATCAACACTGCATTGACATTGTTAACTACATTAATCCCATTTTCAACCAAGTCTACATTCAATATTGCTAGACCCAACCATACACTACTGATCAGTAGAAGTTGAATATCAAAATTGAACATATGAAAGAGATTGTACCTATATCATGTTTATGTTTTATCATAGAAACACTATCAACCATAATAGATGCATTGTGGTGCAACGACACTTAGCTTTCATGCTTATGATTTTTTTCTTACTTAAATTGCATAGTCATAAGTTGCAAATTCCAACTTGTATTGACAACAATTTTTCAGTTGTTGTGTTGTTCCCAATGATTTGTCATTTTTAAATGAATGTGAATGTACTATATTCTCAATTATTTCCTTAAACAAATGATACCGATTATGTTCTCTATAGAAAATTACCTTTCGATCATATAAGTACGGGCTACCCAACACAATTACACAGATATCTAGTGGAACCACATCAAATTCAACTTCATCTACAAACTTGAATGTTATTCCAAACTTTAGATCACAGTGCTTTGTTACTTGTAATATTTTATCGTTGCATACCCAACCTAATGGATAAGGTTTCCTGTGTGGTTTTGTTGTTAATCCCAACTGCTTAACTACTTCTTCTGAAATGAGATTAGCTTGGGATCCACTATCGATGATTGTGTCGATTTTAGTTTTTTTTGTAATTACCCTTATATGAAACAATGCATTCATTTTTTTATCCTTAGAACTGACATGATTTTTAGAAGTAGAAGCACATGAAGAACCAATGTTACAATCATTTCCAACAATAGCTTTACCTTTCACACCTACGATTGTTATCTTTGTTTCATCCTCAGAATCCGATCCAAGGTCCTCAATGATAACCGTGGCCTTTTTCTTCTCTTTCTGATCCTTAAACCATTTCGGTTTCAATTCTGGATGCAGCGCCCAACACTTTGCTACTTCGTGCCCTTCCTTTTGACAATGTGAGCATGTAGGTCTCTCATCACCTTTCCTCACTGGAGTTGTATGCTTACCTTTCCCTTTTGCCTTGCCTTCTTTTGATTCGTTGAATTCAATTGAAAAAAAGTTATCACGAGCAACTCTTCCCTTTTGATTCAATGTGCCTAACTTGTGCACATACCTCATCAAGGTTAGTGAGATTAAAAATAAGTATTGTATGACACAAATAACTATGTAATCCTCCAATAAACTTGAGAAGAGTTTTTTGAGTGTAAGAGGTATACCCAAAATCAAAGCTCTCTTTCTGAATTCGGGTGAGTGTATTCTTGTACATTCTGACCTTTACCATGCCTTTAAGTTTTTCCAATCCATCAAGGCTTGCTGCATGTATCCTAATGGGTAGAATTGCTTCTTTAACGCAACAATAAATTCATATCAAGAAGTAGTTTTACCTTTTGTAAGGAGGTCTTCCTGTGTCTTACTCTCCCACCAGATGAGTGCGGTGCCTCCAAGATGGAGAAAGTAGCCAACTGGATCTTTGCAGTATCATCTGCAAGCGTTTGGATCTTGCAATACACCTCAATTTGCTTGATCCAATCATCTAGCTTTTCTGCGTTAAGTTCACCATTATATGTAGGCAAATCAAACTTAAGATCAAGTTTCAAATAAGGTAAATCAAACCTAGCCTTCTCAAGTTGTTTCTTTGGATTTGAAGAAGCAGTACTGGAGCTTTCAGAAGAGGAAGAAGAAGATGGAGAATAAAGCTCAGAAGGGTTTTCTCCTTTTCACAAAGCATAAGCATTATTCCCTGCTTTCTCCTCCTTTATTTTCTTCTTTGCCAATCTCTTATAATAATCTGCAAACAATATTTCTACTCTATCTGCCATCTCTGATAGAAAGCCTTGTGGAAGGCCTTCTCATCTTCTTCTCGGTATTCTTCATTTGCCATTTTCTTTCTTCGATGTGCACGTCCAATTTCTGGATTGAAAGTCTCAAGTTGGCATTTACCTCGCTTGAGCCTTGAAATAGTTAACATTCACACACTGCAATTCCATGGTTAGCCTAGTCTGATACCAAACATGATCCGAAAATGACAGGATCTATTAGCACTTGAATTTCCATGTGAATTCTTAAATTAGTTAGCTTATAAAAAGACTTGAAATAACAAGCTTATCAAAGGCTCACAAATAAATGAAAGAATAGAAATGAACAAATAATGCAAACCATAAAAATATGGACAGTGCATGATTATGGAGTTCGTCCCTGGTGGACTACGCCTCTAGGTCCAGCTCCAATGAGGACTGATCTTATTAGTCTTCAAAATGCTTGAACAAGTACAAAATGCCTTCTTCACTACTACTACAAAGTGACTTAGGCTTCAAAAACAAAATCCTCTCCCTCAAAAATCTCTCAAGAGTGGCTAAAATACCTCTTGCAAAATTATCAAAGCTTACAAAAAGCCTCTACAAAGGCATAATGACATTATACCATTTACTCTCCAAAAACCTTCAATAATCCTTTAATGCCTTTCTATACAGTTTACCATGCCCTTCCATGGTCAAATTACATTGTTTATATAGCCCAAAGATACCAAATCCACCTCCAAATACAAAGGGATTTACAATTATTTAATCCCAACAATTAAATGGGATAAGATCCATAAAAAGGATAAAATATGGCTAAATCTCCATACATGTTAATTTTAAAAACAATAAACAAAATCCAAAAAAAATAACATGTATGGTTAAAAAAACCATATAATAGTGTGACTTTGTTTAAATTTAAGTCAAAAGGAGGCGTACTCTTCTTTGGGGTAAAATCTGCTCCAAACTAATTAAAAAATATTTTATCTCAATGCTCATAACATGCACCGCTATTGGTGTATTGGTTAAGGCGTTTGGCAATGGGGGAGGAGGTCATGGGTTCAAGCTCGCAGACCTCTCCTCATATCTCAATTTTGTTGGCATGATATAATATATGTTTGGTTATGTGTTGGCTCACTACGGTTGGTCATGTGGCATAACAAAAAGGAAGGTTGGATATGGGGGCCGAGCCGCTGAGTTAGTCGTAGCACATCTTCGTCATTCACTGCACCCCTGCCTCGTGATAGCACATAGTTGTTCACTGTGATATTTGTGTATTTGTGTAGCGCCTTGCCTCCATTATATCCAACTCTTTCTAGCCACTACCTACAATTCGTTCTCGCATCACGGTTTTGTCAAGCCAGCCAACCTCCTTCCGTTGTCCCATGCAAGCAAGCGAACCCATGGCAAGTTCATATCTTCATCTCCATGGATAGCAAGATCGAGAAAGGCAAGAGACTTCCCTTCGGCAAGCAGCAATCAATCTATCTATCAATAGCGGGTAGGTTCAACAGGTGGGCCTTCAGTGAACTGCGTGAGTTTTCACTGGGCTTTTGGTTCACTACTGCAGCTCCTTCCGTTGGACCACCTTCCCCCACGCATCATCCATCAATATAGCAAGCAAGATAAATAAGCTAAGCAGCAAGCATCAAGCCGTCATTCTATCTCCCATCAAGCAGCAAGCACAGTGGAATAAGGAAGGGAGGATGCGGACGTAGGTTAGGATGGGTGGACATTTTAGTTATTATGGTTGAAGGTTGGACAATTATGATACCAAACTAGTG
>LPNX011127504.1:386625-446156 GCA_001517045.1 Pseudotsuga menziesii | reverse complement strand
TTTTTGGGGGGGGGGGGGGGGGGGGCGTGTAACAGTTAGGGGGTACAATTATATTAGTATTAAAAATTTAATGATTCCCTTAGCCGTGGAACTACCTTCTTAAATCCTGGTAAATGTTATGAGAACATAACGTGTACTCGTTTTAATTGAACAAAGAACGCACATGTTTTGTTAAGCTGAAATGAGTACGCGTTTTCTTATTGTATAAACATTGCTATACCTGTCCGAGAGAAACTAATAGGTTCTACAAAGGAAAAAGACCATCCGTGTGTGGTTTAAACTTCGACACACTGCATTCACCATCTCCATCATAAGTGGCTAAGAATTTCTTAGAGGGCCAAAGACATTGGACATGGCTCAATAATCCAGTAGAAAAACACCATAAATAATCTCCAATCCTACACCATTGAGGAGAATCAAAGACATTGGAGAAGGTTCGAGAATCCAATAGAAAAACACCATAAATCATCTCCAACTTTGCACCATTGAGGGGCATCAAATGCAATATCTCATTGATCATTGTGGTGTAGTATCTAGACACAATTGAGCAAGAAAAATACCAAGCTTGGAGAATCTCCAATTGAGGAGCACCATAGACCATCTCTACCATTAATTATCTTGCAATTGAGGAGCATCAAAGGCAAATCTCATTGATCATTGTGGTGGAGTACCTATCCACAATTGAGCAAGAAAAATACCAAGCTTGGAGAATATCCAATTGAGAAGCACCATTGATCATCTCCACTATTAATTTTCTTACAACTTAGGAAAATCAAAGGAAATGTTTCTCATTGATCATTATGGTAAAGTATAGACACAATTGAGCAAGAAAAATACTAAGCATGGAGAATCTCTAATTGAGTAGCACCATAAATTGTTGTTCATTGTGGTGATGGGAAATCAATGCATTTGAAAAAGAAAATCGGCAAGGAAGAAATTAGAGAAAAGAGAAGAAATGAGATGACCAATTAGAGACATTCTATGGACACCCATCCAATTCTTATTGTAGAGGATGCTATGGTTCTTCTTACCAATTCACGATAAGAATGACAAAAGCATTCCTGTGTATCATCGCAATCAATTGTGAACAAAAGCACTAGGGCCCTTCGTCTTCTTAAGCCTACATCCGAACTTATTAATTTGGATGTAAAAACATTCCGTAGGTATTGTGTTAGAGGAGAACTACTTGAAACTTTTCAAATATATGTCTAGGCCTTCATTGGCATGTTGCCACCCTTTGATACAAAGCTCATTGATGCGGTAAAGGGACTGGTGCAAGATTTTCGGCATGACAACAATAAACCTTCTTTCAACGAAAAATATGTACTAAAATTGAGAAGCAATTCAAGGGATCATGAATCCCACATTAAACATTTTTTTGACATGACACAAACATAATTATATGAGATATTTAGGCATGAACATAATGAACTTAACTTGGGCCAAAGATCCTTTTGATAAATGCAAACCATGGTATGTTAAAATAAACACAACTCGTAACACATGTTGTCGATACCACATTGAGTACAGTTATTATTATGACACACACACACACAAATATATTTTTGCATGTATTGCATAACACTTGTGTAGAAATGCTCAGCTACATTGTTGTCGATGCCATCTAGAAATTTTATTTATAGACTTTTGTGTAGAAGGCTAGAAGTTTGCACTTATTTTAAAGATCTTGCGTAGGTGGGATATGCCCAGGGTGCGGTGGATGGGAATTATTAGACAATTGCATACATGTGATCGATGAGCATGAACTTGGGAAGCAGGAGGTGAACACAAAGTCATTCACATATGTTACATATGATATTGATGCAGGGAATGAAAGAAAAAAAATACAATTGGTCATTTCTCAGGTTGGAAATACTTTCCTTTTTTCTTCAGATTGCAATTTCATATATAATAATCTATTGATATGTCTTTATTGTTGATCTTTTAGATACATGTTTGCGACTTCATGGAGGGGTTCTTTAAAAACACACAAGATGGGATGTTTAGAATGTGAAGGGATGCATTTCTTGTTCGGACTGTCCTATCAGTGGTCAATTTTGTGGAAAATTTCATTTTTCAACCGCAAAACGAGATTCAGAGTCACTATTATTACTCAGACTATATAATAATCTATTGATATGTCTTTATTGTTGATATTTTAGATACATGTTTGCGACTTCATGGAGGGATTCTTTGAAAACACACAAGATGGGATGTTTAGAATGTGAAGGGTTGCATTTCTTGTTTGGACTATCCTATCAGTGGTCAATTTTGTGGAAAATTTCATTTTTCAACCGCAAAACGAGATTTAGAGTCACTATTATTACTCAGACTAGGTTAGCATAATGATCCATATCTCTCATAGACATGGGACAGATAGTACCGAAGAGAACATGGTTATATTGGAGTATCACTTCTACCTAAGTGATGATCAGTGTCAGGACTTTGATTTTGTACAACACAACTTTTCAATTGTTCTACAATCACTAGAAGGATAACAGTATACAGATGGAACAATATTGGATTTGGTCTTATGGTTGTGTGAGGCAATTAAAAATTGCTCGTGTCTTCCAATGGTTGTTTATGCTCGAAAAAAGAAACAAGGTGTCACATATTTGAAACTATTTTGAGACCATACACGAAAAAGATGAACATGATGGAGCACGTGCGCGCATCAAGATTGCATTACGTAGGCAATAAATAAAGTTCACAACTACGTTGCTCATTCGAGATGCAAAGGCCATTGTTGAGTGGTGTTATTCAGTCATGGGGCAGGGAGCAAGAAGTCAAGAAGACCAGTCAACCACAAAGCACATATACATAGATATTTTTTGGAGGTGGTTGATGTAGATCGCTTACAATTATATTAGTGCAAGAGCATTTAGGGAACCCACTCATTTCATTCAGTTAGAACGTCATACAATGTTATAGTTGAAATGTGGACATAGAAACTCTCTTGTTTTGTTCTCCATGTGGTAGTGGTGAATGAGACAATCAGAGAATCCACAGATTGGGTTGACAGTATCACATGTATCACTCCCCATGTGGTAGATCATGTATCACTCCCCATTGGTCGACGTATAATTGTAGAATTACCACAGTTGGAGGGGGGGCAATCAAGTATTTCACTAGACTATGACATCATATCATATCTAGAACAACCAGGTTTAATAAACATCTTGATAATTTTGAAATGTTTGACTTCTAGTTGTGTTTATTTAGCTGACTCCTATGTTGGTACTTTATTTTTTGAAAGGCACATATAGGCAGTGGTTGCCCCAAGAGGCAATGAATGTGTCATTGACTATTGGCTGCCACGTTAGTTGGATGGGAAGTAGATCCTCAATGTCTGATTAAGGTACTTCGAGGGCAATTATTTTTCGATTGGGTCGATGGTTATCAAAAGAGAATTGTTGACACAGGTTGCTCATACACCAAAGAAAAAAGGTTATGTATTTGAATATTATAGACAACGTTAGATTGTATACCATTATATTAAGCTTAATTATAAGCTTAATAATCTTAACATTGTACCGAAGGTGCAATACTTCTTGCCTTACTACAAAAACAAGAGATTAAATGATATAGTTGGTATTAGAGGTGATCCAGATGGTCTAGTTGAATGGCCACAGGTAGGTAGTCAGGTATGTGGTATGCATGTTATATTGTGTACTATGTTATAGGTATGTAAAGTACATATATGCTATGATTTTGTTTCATGGTCTCATTAATTATTGACATTAATATTTTGACTATTGCAGTAGGACATGGATAACTTGATATTGATAAAGTGCATAGAATTTCAAAACTTGATAAATTTCGTATGCTTCGTCATGCATTTGTTGTCTTTGTTTTCTGCTCCCATCTAAGCACACCAAAATATTTGCATCCTCATGCCCATTTTCATGCTCATTGCCACCATCATCATCCCCATACTCATTGTCACTATCTTTATGTCTATTGTTACCATCACCATCATGCTTCATTGACACCATGCCTATTGCTACCATGAACATCACCACCATCCTCCTTTTTCCCATGTTGTCACCATCACCATCCTATTTTTCATCGTTTTCATCATCTAAGTACACATAATATTCTCATCCATCATCCACACCATCCTCATCCTCACCATCATTTCTTACCATCATCACTATACACATCATCATTAAAATCATCATCATCATCCTCATTTTCATTGTTTTCATTATCCAAGTCCACCATCAAATTCTCATCCATCATCCACACCATCCTCATCTTATCTCTATCTCATCATTATCGTCATTGTTATTAGATTTGGCATTGGCATTGGCATTGCTATCCTCCTCCTCACCGTCATTTCATGTGATCATTACTATTCCTATCATCATCATTATCATCATTTTTATGTTTTTAATTTTCATCATTTTCATAATCATTGGATCGACAAAGCCTCGACATCATCATCATCATCATTTTTATGTTTTTAATTTTCATCATTTTCATAATCATTGGATTGACAAAGCCTCAACACAATTGGAATAAGGTCATTGAATTAAAATTCCCAATGATCATCTTGTAGCGCAGTTTTGGAAACTAGGGTTTTTTTTTTCAGTAAAGGACGATACATTTTTTGCACAAATTGGTCAACTTTGGGAATTCCTCCACTGGGAACTTGTCGCTAGTGTTACCACATGGAACCTTCCCAACGACACTTGTAGGATCTCACGGAACTCATTTCTGTGCTACGGTTGGAATTGTATGCCCTTAACAAGTATTCTATTGAAAAATGTAATTTCAGAAGATATTCTTATTGAATTTTCATTGTATTATAGTTGTACCTCCTTCAGGAGATGTTATTGATATAATTGGTCATGTAAAAGTCTTGGAAGAATCAATGTAAACCTTCCACTATAAGTTGGGTTAAAAGTACCCATAATAAATATTTTATAAATGTTATTTTGTGTCTCCCTAGACAAGTCGATCCAGAAAGAATAACAAGTTTCCTTGTTAGGGAATTAGGTCACTCACTTGATGAGTATAAATAGAGAGGGCACACCTCTTATTTGAACACACACTCAACTCAAGCAAGTGCACGAGAGAGAGAGAGAGAGAGAGAGAGAGAGAGAGAGAGAGGTTCGTTGGAGAGAAGTAGTTTCTTTTGTATTTGGGTTTTATCTAACCTTGGTTTGGCATTGCACTTCGTGACATAATCTATACCAAAGAAGTTGTTGGGTTTTCTCACTTGTGGTTTCCCAGAAAAAAATCTGTGTTCTTTTGTCTTGTTGTGCTTGTCTTTATTTTAGTGATCCTATTGCTATGGTTATGATGAAATAGTGTTAAATAGTTAAAAAACTAATATTACCATTAAAATTCTAACATGGTATCAGAGCTACCCTGAGAGAAGTCTGTGTGCAGTCGTAACTGACAAAAGTTGGAAAATAAGGTTTCTTATTCCAAGCACTTCCCTCCACATATCAATTGAAAAAGGACCATCTAACTCACCCTAGGAGGGTGCATCTTTATGTGGAAGCATCTTTCAATTTTTGACCTATTTCCACTGTTGGGAGAACTAGCGCATAAGATATTTTGAAGTTCTGTCCAAAGATTTCAGAAAAGGAGCACATTGCTCAACTCACCTTGAGGAGGTGCATCTCTCTCTCCAATCAAATTTGCAAGTTATCAAAGTTGAAAAATTAGGGTTTCTTTGTCAAGTCCTAAGTCATCCAAAAGTAGTTTTCCATAAAGGCATTGAATCCAACATCTAGGTGAAGCACTCTTGTTGGTAAGTAATATTATCTCTATTTTCATTTGAGGTCCTCATTATATCAAGATGACAAATAGTACCAAGCTTCAGGGAGTTGAGAACTTTTGGGCATGGAAGTATAAAGTGCTTCTTATACTAGAAGAGCATAGTTTGGAAAACTATGTCAAAGGAGAAGTTGCAGAGCTAGAGGGAGATGAAGACAAATCTAAGCACAAGAAGATTTTACCGATTCCATCAAGGACCATTTGATCCCACATGTAACCTCCTTGAAGACTCCCAATGAGATGTTCAATTATTTAACTAGCTTTTACGAAGGGAAGAATACCAATAAGAAGATGATGACCTTGAGAACTCAACTCTAGGGTGTGAAGATGCAGAATTCAAAAAGTATACAATATGACTTAACAAGTGTCTCCTAGATCAAAGAACATCTGGAAGCTATTGGAGACAATGTTGAAGAAGTGGAAGTGGTGATGACAACCTTGAATGGTATCCCAAGATCATGGAATCTTTCATTCAAGGAATTTGCGCTAGAGGAAGGCTAACAAAATTCTGTAGACTATGGGAAGAATGCACATAAGAAAAATCTTGATTGTTAGCAAGTGAAGATAAGATGGGTGAATATGACAATCAAGCCCTAACAACTCATGTCAAGAAGGGAAAGACCAAGAAGGAAGAAGATTTTCACAAGAAGCCTAGAAGATCTCAAAAGAGGGACTACGCACAGTTCAGATGTTTCGCTTGTGACGATAAAGAACATTTTGCAAGAGTTTGTCCCAAGAATAAAAGAAAGAAAAAGAGACACTATGCTCATGTTACAATAGATGATGAACCTGTTAAGAAGAGATATAGAGACGACTATTCCTATGATGAAGATTATGTTTTGATTTCAACACTCATATGTATGGTTACTGATGGCAACAATGTTTCGCTTGTATATAGTGGTGTTCTAAGCACATGACCGAGTTCAAGCATTCCTTCGCCCACATGACAGAAGAAGACTCAACTCACAAGGTGAAACTTGGAGATGAATATCAATATCCCATAAAAGGAGTAGGAGAAGAATCCTACAAGCTAGACTCAGGAAAGTATATCAAGATGAAAGGTTTTCTCTATGTACCTAGGTTGAAGAAGAACCTCCTATTCATATCAAGCCTTGATGCGAGAGGAGTTCGAGTTGCATTTGTCGATGGCCAAGTACTCATGTGACCTAAAGGTAAAACCTTTGATGATGTAGTAGTCATTGAAGAGAAAGAGGGAGGCTTGAACAAATTGAAGGGCCAATCTAAACAAACATTGGTTCTTGAAACAATAGAACCAAGTGAATTATGGCATAGGAGACTTGCACACATACACTAATGGGCATTACAAATCGTAAGAAAACTGGTGACGGGTCTACCAAAACTTCAAACTAAACATGAAGGCGTATGCAAAGGATGTGCACAAGGGAAGAATGTGAAGAAACCATTTCCAAGAAGAGACAACAAAGTGAAGGAGATCTTGGAGATTGTACACTCAAATGTATGCATACCCATGTCATACAACTCTCTAAGCTGTTATGCATATTATGTTTCTTTTATAGACAATTACTCCCGCAAAACTTGGATTTACTTTTTCAAGACAAAAGATGAAGTGTTTAGTAAATTCAAAAAATATAAATACCTTGTAGAAAATCATACTGAAAAGAAAATAAAGACCTTGAGATCAAATAATGGTGATGAATTTACTTCAAAAAGCTTTAAATCCTTTTGTAAAGAATCCCAGATTAAGAGGGAGTTGAACACTAAAGCAACAAATCTGATGTGCTCTTTTTGTCTGTAGCACTACCATCCCAATCAGAGTCAACACATACCTATAGGTAGATCCTCTAAATCTCTTCCATATTTGAGGTCATACTCGATTGTACCCTTAAGGTACCTCAGCATGTACTTCGTTGGAACCATGTGAACACATCTCGACTCCACCATGTACAGGCTCAAAGTGTTCACTGCAAAAGCATATATCCGACCTCATGTTCATCAGGTACATCCACAAACTAATCATCTACCTATAGATTGTGGCATCAACTGTCTTTGGAGTAGGATCACACCTCAACTTCAAATTCGATTTCGTCTAAAACCACTTCAAAATATCCACCACATATTTTCCTTGGCTAAGGATAATCTCCTCTGGATTTTGCTATGTCAAGATTCTCAAACTTGAGATCTTATGTAGTCACTCCCTCTAAAGCGGAGCACCATCCTACCTCTGCATCTTGTACTCTTTGCATTGGGATATTCTGCGTTGGAGTATTAGGTAGTTTCCTCTAGTGCTGATCTTCTATGTATCCCTCTATGTTATCTCTCAAGGTTATTGGATACCAAGATCTTGCATTTTGAACTTTGTTGAACGTTCCTCTTGCACCCATCTATGAGCTTCTCGTCCTCTGTAGGCTTCCATATTCAACCTTGTAGCAAAAGGTTGAGATCTCCATCACTCTATATGATGCTCAATCTCCTCATGTAATTGTATGTGCTATCCCATGGGTGCCTTCTGAGCTCGTACAAATCCTTTTATGTAGATGTGGTATCCCCTCGATTTGCACTTCTACTTCTTTGAAGAAGTGTGTTTGGTCAATGGAGCATCTGTTGCCATAATTTACTGTATCTTTCTGAGATAAACCACTAACATTTCTTTGTATTTCTCGATGCTGCCAACTTCTGCATGCTTGATCTTGTAGATCCATTTGGAATAATTTAAACTTTCTTTAAGGTCTCGAAACCTCATCCCATATAACATCCTTCAACTCTTTCTTCTTGATTGCTTCTTCATAGCTATAAGGATCAACATCAATGATGCCACACAACAGTGCCACATAACTAGAGTGTGTACAAGGCCTCTTCCTTTCTCTAGAAGTCCCGTTTGGAGCACCATAATGTTCTTCATCTTGGATAATCTCTCATGCCAAAGATAGTATTCTCTTGTATGTGTTCACATTTTGAGGTAGATCTACCGCTCTCTGTGACTCGGTCATATCATAATTCTCATATTCTTTTGTAGATCTTTCTTCGTTATGGTGCCTATGACCATGGGAGCTTTAGGTTCCTCTTCATTTTGTTGGAGTGAATCTTCTTTGAGTATTATGGAACTAGCTTGTCTGCATCTGCTGGCACGATCTTTCGAACTTTGTACCCATTCTCGATACTCTTCCATATTTCAATTCCATGATCTTCTATGAAGGCTCTCATCCTTATGCTCCATAATTCATAGTTACTCCCATCAAACAAGGGTGTTCCAGATTTGCTTTGTTTAGCAAGCTTGCCCATGATTACCTTCTAGCGGTTAGTCTGTTCTGAAAAGGAATCTGCTCTGATACCAATTGTTGAAATACTGAGAGGGGGGTGAATCAATATTTGTACTATTTAAAATTTTAATCAAAAGCAGGTTGTTGATCACCAATCACAACACATCATCAATGTGTATAAAAATAACAAACCGCACAGTACACGATAATTTTTGACGTGGAAACCCAACTTCTGGGGGTAAAACCATGTAAGCCTTTTAAAAATAGTTTTCCAAAAATAACTGGAAGGAGGCAACAACCCCCTTATTATAAAGACTTCAATTTTCCGACTGCAACTAGAAGGAGGCTACAACCGCCTGATTTATAGGCTACAACTTGAAGGACGCTACAACTCCCTAGATCTCCGACTTCAAATGGAAGGAGGTTACAACCTCCTTTCCTTGCCCTGTCTTGCCACCTAGATCAGAAAGAGATTGTCGAACTTGTGGACCCGTAACATACCAAACTATGAATATGTTGCTGATAACCTATGCACTCTCATCACTATCAAATCATCCTTGTATATGTCACTGCCACACACTGCTCATCGTCATCCACAATCACTGAAGTATCTCCGCTCTTCTATTACTGAACATCATCATAGGTTATGCATCAAAGTCATAGGGTATGTACTATCATCATGATCAAGTAGTCACCATCATCATCGACATGTAATGTGTATGTAACAAGTAGATACCATAGTGCATAGAAGAATGTCATCACACCACATTATACATATACATCATAGAGAATAGAAAAGCATCATAACATCTTTATTATCATATTATCATCAAGGCAGGTGATCATCATGTATCACAGCATGGAATTTTTCATGACATGTATTATCAACAAGGAGCACATCATCATATCACTTGTTAACACATTTTACTTGTACACTAAGTGCTGTTGTTCGTACCTTGCATATCATTCTATCATTGTTGTTCATAATAGACACAACAATGTTTGCTAGTTCACACCACTCGAATACTGATACATACTACTTTATTCATTTAATACTGTTCATTCTAGCTATTGGACTGTCCGTACCTTTATTAATGTCATACATACCTTGATTTCATGAATACAGACTTTAACCAACACTCGGGCTGAGGGAACCTTAGACTGTAATTGCCTGTGAGCTGTTCACTTCCTCAGTGAATATCCTAGTTCAAACTCAATCAAATTGTTGCATTCGTTGATGAGTAAGAGTGTTGATATAAACCCAAAAGATACTGTGGAAAACTCATATGCTATCTTAGTCCCAAAATCCAAGAGGAGATGGTCTTTGACTAAAGCTCGGGTCTGTTGTTAGGTATCCCCGCAAAAGCCGCAGTCAAATTTTAAACCAGTGAAGACTTCACTTGCACAGTTCAACAATACATCAACCCAAAAACCATAAACTCTCTGTTGTAGCCCCACCGAAATCATTCCTCGCACAAGCGAAGGAAACTCCGTCCTTGCAAAAAAAACGAATTCTTATGTTGTTTTATAAACTTCCTCTGCTGCTGCCTAAGAAAAACTCGATCAAGAATAACCCAACGAAGAATACCTTAGTCACTAAGTCAAGTCGTGAAATTTTTTTTTTGTGATTGGAAAGTGACAAACGTTTAGGTTTTGATATTGTTGAGGTAAGAAATAAAGTTTTAAATTTAAAAATGATTTAAATCTTAATATTTGTTGGAGTCGACTTCTTTAAAGGTTTTAAATTTGAAATTAAAATATTTTAATATTTAAATGTTTTAACACTTGAAGGAGCCGACTTCTTTAAATGTTTAGTTTGAAAATATTTTAATATTTAAATGTTTTAACACTTATGCACTTAAAAGGGGTGGAGAAGTAAAACTTTATTAAAAGGATTTTTAAATTAAAAATAATTTGACTTTTAACTTAATTTAACTTTATTAAAAGGTAATTTTTTGTAACTAGCAGTACCTTCTATTATCATCGATAGCTAAATAACAGTTATTTACAACAAAAACCAAGTTTTCCCATCTTTGGGAAAACAGACTTGGGGATCAAACTGATTGCCTCCCTCGAGAGGAAACAAGGCAAAACCAGTAAGACCGAGAATTCATGAGAAGTCTTAAGCAGGTTTCATCCATTGTAATATAAAAACCATTAAAATACATGCCGTTAACATAGGCAGTTTTTTAATGAAACAAAAAGAGATAGAACGCAGGACTGAAGGAAAACAAAATCAATCAAAAAGATGCTCATGGGGTTCGAGCTTCAGACCAAGTTTCTTTGCAATCTCCGCCTGGTTGTCCATGACTTTATGAAGGATCTGCATGATTTGCTCCTGCTGGAGAAGGATTTCGTCGTGCTGCCCATCTTTCTCCACAAAGGTGTTTCCTAGAATAAATTTATGTGACCATTGAAGATCTAACGATTTTTGATATAATGTTAGCCTGCCTCTGGAGGTGCTAGGGTCGAGGACTAAGTCTTTAAACTCATTTTTGATTTCCTTAGGTCCCAGGCAAATGGATTCGAGCTCTGCTTCTTGCTCGACGTTCTGGATAATGGCTTGGACATGTTCAGGGAGTTCATGCTTGAAGCGCTTTCTTTTATTAATGATCATCTGTTGGAAGCGAAAGAGAGGGCTCATCGGGTTTGGCCTACCAGGCCCAAGAGGGGAGGAGACAGCCCGGGAGTTTCTATAGGGAGGCATGATGGGAGTCAGGGGGGCAAACAACAGGAGCATGAAACAGAACGACGTCGGGGTAGGCTGAGCAAGCCCAGTAGAGTGGCAGGGTAGAGCAACGTCAATGTAGAAAGCAGAAGGACAGAGCCAAATAGGCCAGAGAGGAACAAGCCAGTTGCTCTAGGGATGAAGCAGAAAAACAAAAGCGGGAAGAAAGGGATGCTTACTAGGGTTATCAGAAGTCTGAAGGAGCCCGAGGACTGTGATCTTAGCGTGTAGAAGACACCTTTCTTCCTCAGAGTTCCCCCACCTTAGAAAACATGAAAAATGCCGACCATTTTCAGCAAGCTTGAGGTTGCAGTGGGAGGAGGCATTCCCATGGAGCTAGTGAGGTTCCATATAAATCAGGAAGGTGGTATGATTAGTTTGCATGCCAAAGAGGTGCATATCACTCCCACGAATTGTCCCTGTCGAAATCATCATAGTCTGGTGTCCGGAGGAGGTGACTAAGGTCTGATAGAATGTACCTTTCACCATCTTGCTCGTTTAGTGTTGCCGCCGAACAAAGGATGCACGTGGATCCCTGCGGTGGAAAGAATAGTGAAATTGCATGTGATACACGTGCATGGCAGAGAGCTTAAGTGGGTGGTGAGGGGTTGGCAATGGAGGCAGAGAGCCCATCCACATGCCTCCCATTCTCTGTCACAACCCCAAAATTTCACAAAAATTTAAAATTTTCGAGTTAACAATAAATGCTAGAACCTGCGGTTCTACTAACAGCTAACAGTTGGCTTAAAAGATCAGATAAATAATTGGTTTCTATAATAACTTAACAATTTATTTTTCGTAGCAAGATAAAAATCTTTTTGTGTGTTATTTGCTTCAGTTTACTGATTAGCTCTTTTATGTCAGTAGGTGGAATCTACTTTTAAATCTGGGGCTTACTTAGCATTCGTGCTAACGCAGATGAATACTGTTTCTTACAGGTTTTTACAGGTATGATCGATCGAGTATATATTTTTAAAAGATTTATTAGTGTCAGCAGTATTTTGTTTGCAAATTAAAAAGCTTAGTACAATAAGCTGCTAAACACTAGACAGCTCCTGCAAGGTAAAATCATTTGATTTTCATTAGTGGTTCAAATAAACATGCTTGGAAAAAGTGTAATGACAGTACAACGTAATTGCGATTTTTTCACTAGAATCTCAGATATGTGTATTTCTTCTCTAGTCTAAGTGGTTAGTAATACTCATAATTTTTTTGCAATAATATCTTTTCTTGCTTGTATAATCATTGTCCCTTAAATTATTTCTACAGGGTACCCACAGCCTATTATCTTATAGACAGTAAGAACCTTTGAGTGTAGAAACTATGACCATTATACCCTTCTACAAGAGCTTAAGGCTACCCATATTTTGTTCCCAAATTAAACTCTGAGTTCTACTTACTTACGAAAAAGTAAAAGGATCGTCTTTATTCCTATCATCAGTTTTATCTCTGTAATATCTTACTGTCCACTAGACACTTTGTATGAACATAAATCCAAGTTGGAAATACTCCCAAGTATTAACAAAGTAATGTCGCATAAACTATACGACATAATTTTGTGATAATACTTTTATCTTTAGATTTGTACTACTTCATAGTTTCGATGCTATGGGAGTTATCAGTTCATTTATATTTCAAAGCTATGTATAAATGACTTATTCAATGAACAATCAATTCTACCAAAAGTTTGTTTTATAACGTGTTTAATTCTAGCCTTTAACTTCTTTGGCATTATTATAAGATACTATCTATAAGTGTTAGACTTGGAATATTCCTAAAGCAAAAAGGGTTTACTAAGCCCAAGCTGTAAAAATGAGTGGTATACCAAAGGTTAACTTATCAAACACCCATAACCAAACCTTCATCGTGTACAAAGTTTGCAAGGAACAACTCTAAGCTTTGCTCCTAGAGACACTATAGTTATGTCCTGGTTAACATATACTCTTTTCATAACTATACTAAAGACTTTTTATAAAGTTAATCTAGTTCATAAACAAAATATATGTATATCACGTGACTTCATTCTACTCAAAATGATGTTGAGAGTATTGTCGTACCACCCAATTAACATATGGTAAAGTTGATATACGACTACACTATATTATTATGATAATGTTTACTTTGTGATAACATTATGTAATTGATACCAATGGTTTGTACTTAAACCAAAAACGGACTTAATATATGGTTTATATGTGACACGAAACTTAGTCAACGTAATCCCTTCGTGATAATAATCTCGTGATTATGTTAATATAATACATGGTGCAAATGATTAGAGGTTTGGTTCCAAATTATTGTGCTATCGTTATAGTTTAACCCACGCTGCACAGATCAAACAAATAATATATTGTCTCCATGCAGGAACTATGGATCACGACCCTCGTTGTTTGAATAAATTTATGGCTACGTGGAGGAATCCTGTCCATGTGTAGAGAGTATAAAACACTCTGGAAACCTAACCTAAAGCATTATTGTCCTGCAGTTTACGCTACTCCAGGGTTGCTTTGGCTCGTCTCCCATGGCCGCCATCGTTCTCCTGGTTACCGTCGCCTTAAACCTCGACTCTGTGACGCCTGTGTTCTCCAATGAGTGGTTTTAAATGCTGGTTCTTTCTCTGTTGAATGTAGGGTTATTCTTCCCACCACCTTCGTTTCGCTGCTAAGGAAACCTTTGTCCCAAGCTCGCGGAGTTTGGTGATTTCATTAATTCTTCGGCTCGATTCTTCGTAGCTCGCTACTGTTGTGCGGTTCTGAGAGTTGATGTTTTCCCTACTGCACCATTATAGGTGACAGTGCTGGTGAATCTGTTCGCCATACTTCCAGTGACAGGTAAAAATCATAAAGGGCCTTTCTTTCAAATTACTACAAGTTTTAATATCGTATACTTTCAAACTTATACTCGTAAGCTAGTTTTACTGACACAGTTTGCCATTACTGCAGGTACTCGTTGAAATGAAGCCTGCACATGGGTAGGAAGACAGCCTTTTGCGATGGCCGTGGCTCAAGGCTCAAACTCGGGTAAGCCTTGTGGTCTGAAAGATGGGTTCTCTCCTTAAATGCAGTTGGGGTGGTCGTTGGACTCACCCAGGGTTTGAATACCCTTTCTTGTCTTGCCACGAGTTATATTGTGTTTTTACTATTACATGTTATTTATAAACATGTTTAAAATTAAACCCTCGACAGGGTGGATGCGCTTTGTGAGTGGAGTGTTTTTGGTTGAAGCTTGGATTCATAGTCAGTGTTGGATGTACATTTGCGAAGATAGCTTCGCTGCAACTTGTTTTTGATTGCTAGCCATTGAGCTGTACTCTATAAAATTTAGGGTTTATACCCTTTTTGAATATTAATGAAGTTGAACTCTATTTGAGTATTTATCAAGGTTTTATATGTTAAATTTTGAAAGCTGTATTCACAGCCGTGATGTAAGTCTTGATTATTTGATGAACTTCTCCGGTTAGGGTTTGACCTGTAAAACCCTTGTTTGGTTTATATTACTATTATGTTGTTTCTCTCTTTTAGTCTATCTGTCCTTAAATGACTGAGAGTGGATTATTTAATTATTTAAGATGATTACAAAGTTTATACAAGAAATGATTATTATGTCAGTAATGTATTAGTTTAAGGGTTTGGAACCTCAACATTTAGATGCATGCTGTTTTAATAGACTCTGTTTCTTTTATAAATGCCATTGCACCTGTTAGACAATAATTTTAAAAGAAATTTACCTAAGTATAACCTAGATTACTACAGTACTAGAATTGTTTATAATTTATATAATATTTATCATTTATGCTCAAAACGTGAGCTAGGGTTTTACTCCCTTTTAATTTAAATAGGATAGTATTACCTATGTTATTACATGGTAATCTTTATTATTACTATTTACAATTTTTCTTAAATTTGTATTTAAAAATTATTAACCTATAGTTGTCTCTGTTTAAGAATAATAATAATATTATTTATATTTATAATACTATTATTTAAGTAGAACATACATTCTTAAGTTTATGTTGGTTCTTGTTTATATAGTGGTTATGACTGAAAGCGGTCTGTAATATTTGTGTTAGTTTAATTCAATTTGTGTCTGTGGTTTACTGAGAATACCAGGTTAAAAGAACCTCCATACTTATCAGTATTCTTCATATTTACACAGTTCTACAAAAGTATAAAAATAGTTTATAGTATTAACCTAAGACCTTAAGTTACTACTATCTTTTAGCTAATTAAAGCTCAATAAAGACTACTGTAACCTTTATCATATTATTTAACTATAGTTCAAATAGATACATGAAGATTAATTGTTACTAAAAGGAAAAGCTATTAGTACTATATTTATATCTATTCTTAACATAAACTAATAACTTCCAGTTGATAAGACTAATTCTTCTATTTCCAAGTAAAAGTACAGTTTATGTAAATAAAGACTGTGTAGAAAATAATTGATAAAATTTACCTACTAATGTCAATCAGTACTATGAGTAATATTCTGTATTAACATGCTATTTGCATAGTCTATTTCTAATGACATGTCTACAAACAAATTAATAATCTTTCTAGAAGGCATCTATCTACTGAAAAGTAACATTTCATTACTCTGAACATAAATATTCAATTCATTTATAATCCTATCATACTTCATTTACTTAAATAAACTACCTGTGCTAGAGTACGATCTGGATTACTGCAGATGGGGAAAAACACAGGTAGGATTTATCTTTCATCATAGTACAGATTTAGTCTAGAATAACTAAGAGGTTTTAACACAGCATATCATAACATCATTCATTTACTGATCATACATAGAGATAAACTATAACACATGAATTACAAGATAATGAAACCTGTCTTTTAAACTGGACGACAACAGCAATGGGAGGTCATTCCTCTCTACCAACCCTTGGAGAGCGCTCAAACATCGACTTCTCAGGACCCCTGAGCTTGTTCTGGTGTGCTTGGCTGGAACTAGGTGGAGCAATCAACAAAGTACCAGTCCTAAGACTCAAAACCAACTCTGCATACTGCAGTAAGATCTTTCAGCTGCAAAGCTATACTAGATCAACTTCCTGCAGTTTACCCCTCAAACACCTTCCTTCAAATTTCCCTTTCCCAATGAATTCCTTGAAGTGCATTCACCTGAATGATTCTTCTCCTGGAATGAGCAGCCTCAGCTCTCTACATTGGACACTTTTAATTAGATTGCCTAGGTCTTTTTGGGTTAGTTGTCATTAATTGAGCCACCTGCTATGATCCCACTTTCTTGGGGGATCTTGACCCCAAATGTAGGGAAGTTGCCACCTGCAACATAGGAAATGTTTGAGGATGCTGCCACTTGTCTTTTTGCTCTCCACCTAGTTCCTTCCACCACTTGACTAGTAACACACTTTTTAACAGCTCTCCCAGGCTGTTGTCTCCACTTTTATTTATTTAAAAGTTAAATATTCAGAATTACATTCTACATCTTTGACTCTGCTGAGTCATCAGTTTCCACTTAGCATTAAATTTAACATAATGTTTGGGAATAATATCAAAATAAGATAACATTATTTTACAAAATTGGGGTCTGTGACATTCTCCCCCAAATCCAATCTTATGTTCACCCGTCGTGGGGATCAAAAAGTAAGCATTATTTATTAAATATTTTAATGTTTTATTTTAATATTACCTTTAAAACATGTCTTAATGCAAGAGCTCTTTTATTAATGTTTAAAGACTTGTTTTAACTTTAAAAGTACCTCAATGTTGGAGATGAAGGGTTTAAATTCAATCTTAATAATATTTTGATTATGTTTTAATGCTTATTACTTATTTCAAGTTAGGGCATCTTTGTATAAGTTGGGGTAATACTAGTGTTTTAAGGGCAAGGCATAGGGTAAATTTTAGGGATCAAAGTTAAGGGGTTTTAGGGACTTTAGTTAGGTCAACAAGGTTGCCACATGCTTTATAAACACGACCATCAAGGGGTGTGGGGGCCTAGGATTTTTCTAGGGTATCATGACCTCTATCAAACACAAGTGACCACTAAAAAGGTCATTTGGACTCTTGCAACTTTTTCAACCCAACAAGGACACAATTTAGGGCAATAGAACAAGGTTGTGGTACTAGGAAACCCTAAAAAAACAACTGGGGAACCAAAAGAAAACTTAGGGGTACTTGAACACTCTACAGGGTGTACAGGGATTTTGGTAATGTCCTAAGGGCTTCAGACTTGGGCTTGGACAAGGTCAAAAGGTCTCCTTAGACACTGATACATTCTTAACCTTTAGGGGCTCCTCAAGGGGCACCAAGACAGACCGACGCACACATGTTGTCATCAATGACAATTTAGTCAACAGTCTGGATACAAAAGAAGTGAAGAATGATCCAATATATTTCATGTATTATTGATCAACTTAGTGTACATAAATAATACATCCTTAATAGGTAAATTCGAGTTGCTTAAGAGACAACTCATTGCTAGTGTTAGTTATCGTGGGCAGACCCGGGTTTACTATAATCAACCAACAACACCCCTAGCTCACTGGCCCTTTTGGCAACAGACCGCGAAGCAGTCTGAAGTCTCACCCGAAGTGATTCTAATGGGTTGGCCAAGGACTCAAGTGTCTTGGACCAGGTTCTGTGGCGTCTTTTCTTACAAATCGCAGCTCTTCTAGCTGCGAGGTCTCTTTCTCTGTGTGTCGCGCGATCTCCTCGTCTCGCAGCTCTTGTAGCAGCAAGATGTTCCTTTATACTGCTGTGCGGTCCCTTTCTACATCGCGCACTTCCACTGACTCGCGATATCTCCAACCTTACCGCATCGCCGCACACCGTGCGACACGCAGCTCCTGCCCAACACCAAGCCCTCAACCTACGGTATCGCGCACCGCAGCTCCTCTGCTAGTGCGGTATCGCCTCTCTACGATATCCTACCTCCGTGGCTGAGCGCACTTAGCGCTGCTCGTGTCGACGTGCAAGACTCAACATACAAGACTGTTCAATACTATGACTAGTGACTATTCAAGCAAAGCCTAAATGAACCCACATACGACATGCCAAAGACTTAACTTATGTTTATCCTTCCATATTGTTGTAAACAGATTAACACATTCATTCATTAAACTGTAAGCAAAGTCATGAAAGAACTGATAACTGCACAAGTAACATAACACATACTCCAATCACATAACACACGATTTTAACGTGGTTCACCTCCAGGATGGAAGTTACGTCCACAGAACTGTGTTTTCAATATAGCTCGGGGGAAGGTAAAACACAGTTCTGCTGCACCGCATATGCAGCTTAAGATCTTCTCTCTTAGATCTTCTTTCTATCTCTATATTGTCTCTCTTACAATATACTCTTCCCTCTCTGTCGATCCCTATGGATCGTTACATGCATGCTCTATAAGCCAGCTACTGGTTACAGTAAGATTGCTACTGCTAATAACAGAACCAGAGCTTGACTCTTACAACTGTCTAACAATCTACAAACAACTAACAACTGGATGAACCTGCTAATGTCTAACCCTTTACAATACAAAATGTATCCCTTTATAGGCAGCCCGAAGGTCTTACCATTACAACACTGTGGGCCTGTCCCAACAGTAACCCAAAACCCTAACTAGTGACAGTTGGCCATATCTGTACTTGAGGTAGCCGCTTTCCGTCACACCACAACTCTCTGCAATCTTCCATGCTTCCTGGCGCTGATCATGGGTACTGTGCATCGCTTCACTTTTCTGTCCTTCGTCTTCAATGCTTCAGCCTCGTTGCTCCTTTTCCTTTATGAGGGTTGCTGAGCCCTCTTGTCTCCGCCGCTGCCTTCAATGCAGTGGGTGAGCTCTCTCTTCTCGGCCGCTCAGGTACCGTCATCTACCTTGACTTTTCGATCTTAAAAGTCATGGTTTCCGGCTCTGCTCTGTTAGCTGGAAACGTGCTACGGCGTCATAGCTCTATCTTATCTTCTCTCCACCAAAACTTATCTATCCGCTAAAACTGACAGCTTCTACTGTAGCTGCGGGACCCTACTCCAATAGTCCCCTAACACTTACTTGTGGCTTGCCCTCGAGCCACTTCCAGCGGGCTTCTCCTGCTGTAGCTTTGCCTTGGCTTCCTGCGAAGTCCTCTGCAACCTGTCTCGAAGTCCTGCGACTTCCTTCTGCATCACTTCGACACGCTCTTGTGCCGAGTCAAGCAACTCTTGACTAATGCTGGCGTCTTCTGTGGCATCAGTTCCCTCTCTGGTGGTAGTAAACTCTTTCATTTTCTGTTCAACCATATCGACTATCTCTGCGATTTTCTCTTGATATGGTTGAAGCAGGTCATTAATGTGTATCTCCTTTGTTCTTAATTGCTGCACTTCCTGCTGCAAGCAGTTCATCTCCTTTGTCTTCCTCATCTTTTGAAGAGCTGCCAAGCCCTTAATTTCTTCTTTCGTTGCCGCTGCAGTATTCTCTATCTGCTGAATACTTTGTTGGATTTCTACTTTCTCCGGCGGCTCATCTAACTCGGCCCATGTGTTCGTCGCATCGGTTAGTACTAACCGTGCTTCGTCGATGCGAGATTGCATCTGCGTAGAAGTGAGTCGAAGGGCTTCTACTCACGCTTTCTGGTCTGCTTGGGAGGTGTCTTGTATGTGAGCCTCAAGTTCAGCGATCTGTTCTTCGTGGTCTGCCTTCATCCTGACCACTTCTTCGTCCATCTTAGCCACGGTTTCTGCTAGAGCCTTTGCTCTATCTACTACTCTTCTTAGCTTCTGCGGAATTGGTAAGGCGAACTCAATGTTACATTGGGGCAGTTCCAATGCGATGCTGTGTAAAACTTGAGAAAGATCTTGCTCTCTTTCCTCATATGTTCGTAATTCGTCTGCCTTTTTCTGAACACTGATAGCAAGTGCTGCATTCTGTTGCTTCAGCTGCGTATTCTGTTTGTAAGTCTCAAGCTCTCTACTCCTGAGCTCTGCGCTTAGCTGCTACTGGATCATCTGCAATTGATCAATATGAAACTCTGCAAGGTTAACCTCGATGGGTTGTCTGAATTGAGCTGGTGGGTCCTTCATTGTCGTAGGGAGTCCGATACTCCCTGGTGGAATTAACACAGTATTGAGGCGATCTTTTGCTAAGCTTTCCTCGCGGGACGTCGACGGTGTCGAAGTTTCTTCGGCGGTCGCCTTTACCGGTGGAATATGCATCATGGCAGTCTTCTCTGTAATTATTTTTAAGTCTAGAAGCTGCTTTTCTACTGTGCTCTGCCTCTGTTCCTTCCACACCTTCATCGCGTCAAGTGAGTCCTTCAATGTGTCACACGTCCTTGTTGCGATGAGTTCATAGTCATCGTCTGTTAATGCGGTCTTCAGAGCTGGCTTTGAATTTTTTTGTTTTTTCTTCTGCTGTGTCTCTGTGGTCTCTTGTTCTCCATCCTTTGTCGTGTGTGCCTCTGTTGGCCCTTTCGGTGGATCTTTTCTCTTTTCGCTTAGTGGTGGCATTTCTGTTGTTCCTTGTGCCTGGGTCTCTGTTTTGTCTTTGCCCTTGTCTTGGGGGTATGTCTGTGCAGTGTCTGATGATAGTGGTGCAGTATCTTCATATTCCTGCTTCCATTGGTCATCGAAGTCTCTTGTGACTGCTTCGACGTCCTGTGCTATCATCCTGAGCGAGCCAGGATCCCACTCATCCCGCTTAGTCCTTTTTGGTCGCAGATAGATTAAATGGTTGTCTGCCATAAAATTAAGCCGGCTATCATATATGTCCACAGTCTCCGTGCTGAGCCGTTGTGTCTCTTGAATGACCTTCATCAATAGCCTATAGTAGTCATGGAATACCATCGTATTTACCGCTTTCTTGGCTAGGCTGTTGGTGTCCCATAAGCTGGCATAGCGCACACCTCTGGGCGCGCCACCTGCGATCTGTGGAAACTGGGTATGGGGTGGCTCCTTCCATTCGACAAATGCACAAAGTATAAGCAACCACGAGAAATGGAAAGGGTGGTTTGCTTCGTCCTGAGCTGCCAAGCAATCTGCTTGAAGCATATTTAATAAAAATAGAGACCAATTGAACTGTTCCCCCTCTGTAACTTGTATTGCAAGGTGAATGACGGATCCTGTAACTTCCTTTGGTCGAACCTTGGTTAACAGTCTGTCTGTGAGTAGACTGGCTGTAAATCTAAGTGTATCGTTTGTAATACTTGAAATGTCATAAGCCCGTCCTCCTCTCTGTAGCTGATACTTATTTACTAGGGCTTGTGGTAGCTTGGAGTCCTTGGTTTTTCCTGCTGTCTGTATCTCGGGGTGCTTACCCGTCTTGGACAGGCCGGTGATGCAATGTATCAAATCGATGTTCAGGTCGACCTTGTTGCCTAGCCAGAGGTACCCTCCATGGACACAAGAAAGTAAGATGCGCACCACGGCATTAACCTTTGCACCCCATCCAAAATGAGGTAATCTCAGCAAATTGAGCAGACCTGACCGCTCAAGAATCTGGACATGTGGTAGGGGAACACATTCATCTCTCCCTGTCCTCGGGTTCTTTTCAATCTTTAGATAGTTGGCCAGCTTGAACTAAGGATATGTCTTACCATCTCCCAGGTTATAATCTACAAATTTAACAATAGCAGCATATCCTACTAGATCTCCATTTTCCTTTACTCGAGAATCAATGGGTGGTATGGGAACAGTATACCTAGCACTCTTAGGAATTCTTACCTCTGGTGTGCCTTCAACTCGTGGCATAATGTAGTCTGTTGTGCTATGAACTTCATCCTCCTGCTCTGAACCGGATTCTTCATTGACCTGAGATTGGCTCCTCGTCTGTGGTTGCTGTCTGGGCTGTGACGAACTTGGCGGAGCACCCTTAGATGGTGTCGTCATAGTGGACGCAAGGCCACCACGCTGAAACCTTCTCAAAACTTTTTCTATAGGTTCGTCCTCGGACAGAACCCACTCAGTGTAAAACGACGGACGGGAAATGGTTGCAACTTCTGAAAATCACAGCACTCTATAACCAACTGGGCTCTGGACATAGAACTCTTAACAACTTACTCTATAGCTCTTGGTTTTTCTGCAAGCGTAACCGTCCCAATTGAATACTTTCTGCTTTTATGCCCAATACGATAATCCCAGACACAACGGTCATCTAGAATGAACCCGTCGGTCATAATAAATGCCTAGACAAGACCACACCCGTCATTCAATCCTTAATAAATGCGGAAATCCGATCGAATTTCCCTCGAAACGTGTGTGTACAGGCGCCGGTCTTGTCGAAGATTTGCCAAATCTGGAAAAATTGATTATACTGGTGCCCAATCTATGGTAAGATATACCGGTCATTTCCTCATTAACTGCCTGGCAGAGGGTGATTTGACTGGCCCTCTGTCGGTTGCAAAACTAAATACATGGCACGAGGAAACATCGCACCGCCGCGATGCGACTCCGCATCACCTACGTAAAACAATACCTTTTTTTTTTTTATAAATGAACCGACCTTATGCGATTCCTCATACTCAGAAAATACCTGCCGGTGTAGACTAGTTCCCGGTGCGATGCCTCCTTTCAACTACACTGGACATATGCACCACCATAAACTGGCTAAGCTAGGGTGAGAGGCGTGGTGGCTATCACTGTAGAGCTTAAGCCTACTACCATTAATCCATGTGGGAAGAAGCTCCCCATTCAGCTTGCTGAGTTGAACGGCACCTCCCTCTGTAACTTGTTGTATCTGATATGGCCCCAACCAATGCGTCTTGAACTTCCCTAGAAACTTAATGAATTTGCTGTCATAGAGGAGCACTAGGTCTCCGATATGGAAAGTCTTACTCTTAATGTGTCTGTCGTGCCAAGCTTTTTCTCGTGCCTTCTGCACTTTCTGATGGAATCCGACGATGAATCTGTCTTCTTCTAAGGCAAGCAGCTGTGCTAGCCTTTCCTCCACTGTGTCTGTATCAGTCATCCTGGTGATTTGAGCGATTCTTAAGCTGAGAATAATATACTCCATAGGCATAACAACCTCCTGTCCATACACCAAGCTGAAAGGCGTGTGTCCTGTAAGTTTCTAGCATGTGGTCCTATATGCCCATAATACATCATTGACTCTAAGGTGCCAATTGTTCCTTTGGCTGTTGCAGATCTTAGTAAGAGCATTTTCTAAAATCTTATTAAAGGCTTCCACCGTACCGTTAGCCTGTGGGTGGTAGGGAGTGCTCTTATGGTGCTGAATCTGGAATTCTTCTGTCAAGGCCTCAATAGTGTTGTTCAAGAAATGGGTACCTTGGTCGCTCATCAAAATTAATGGGCATCCGAATCTACTGATGATGTTCTAAAAAAGGAACTGTGCGGCTGTAGCAGCATCACAATTCTTTACTGCTTTGGCCTCTGACCATTTGGTGAGGTACTCTGTTCTGGTGATAATATATCTCGCACCAGTATGCTTTCCGGGTGGGTTGATAGGACCCACAAAATCTATAGCCCATTTGTCAAATGCGCGCAGTTTAACCTGCGGTCGCAACGGCATTTCATCGCGTCGCGAGGGTTTTCCTACCCTTTGGCAGATATCGTAGCATCTGCAAAAGTCCTTGGTTTCTTTATGCAATGTAGGCCATCATAATCCTATCTCCAGGATTTTCTACGCAGTCGGCTTTCCTGCGAAATGACCTCTTGCGGTTCCTGAGTGTGCCTCTCTGATAATAGCGTCTTTTTCATGCAGCATCACACATCTGCATAGAACTTCATCCGGACCTAGCTTGTATAGGTGTCCTGCGATGAGGGTGAAGTCTGCTGCTTTTACAACCAACTGCCTCTTTTGCTGCTTAGTAAACTCATCGGGCGCTACTCCTGTAGTGAGGAAATGAATAATATCGGCATAGTAGTCGTCTGCGATCTGGATAGAAAACAACGACGCATCTGGCAGATTGTCATCTAGGTTACTTGGCTCTTCTCCTGAGTCTAACCACGACAGATGATCAGGTCTGGCATTCAGCCTTCCTGGCTTCACAATGATTTCAAAATCATACTCCTGAAAGAGGAGTAACCATCTGCAGATTCTCCCCCCTAACATTGGCTTATTGACCAAATACTTTAACACGGAATGGTCAGTGAACATCTTAAACGAGGCACCCAACAGGTAGTGTCTAAACTTCTGCAGCGCATACACCATAGCTAGGCCTTCTCTTTCTGTTGTGGTGTAGTCATTTTCTGCTGTCAAGAGCTTTCTACTGGAGTATGCGATAGGATGGTCAATATCTCCTTCTCCTGGTTGTGTTAAAACAACCCCTAGTGCAATGCCTGACGCATCCACATGTACATGAAATGGCTTAGTCCAGTCTGGAAATACTAGGATGGGTGCTGTAACCATCTTCTCCTTAAGTATGTCTAGACTTTGCTGAGATTCCTCATTCCATAGGAATTTTACATTTTTCTTTAGCAATTTCTCCATTGGTGCTGTAATCTTTGCGTAGCCTTTGATGAACTTTCTGTAGTACCTGGTATGACCAAGTACTGTCCTCAGTTGCTTGACTGAGTTGGGTGCTGGAAGATTTACAATGATGGCGATCTTCGCGGGATCTACCATCAAGCCTTGTCTGCACACAATATGACCCAACAAAATACCGAATGGTGCACAAAATATAGATTTTTTCAAATTTAGAGAAATCTGGTACTGCCTACATTTCTCTAACATCAGTCTTAAGTCTCCTATGTGCTTGTCGATTAGTCCAAATACAGTCCAATGATCGAAATATACTTCTAGGAATTTATGAATGTATTCTTTAAATACAGCAACTACTACTCTAGAAAATATAGCTGGTGCATTTTTAAGACCAAAGGGCATTACCGTATACTGGAACGAGCCCCATTCTGTTGCAAATGTGGTCTTGGATCGATCTTCTGGATGTATTATGATCTGGTGGTATCCTGAGAAGCCATCGGTGAAGGAGTAAACCTCCTGTCCTCCCACGTTGTCTAATACTTCATCAGTGAATGGTGTCGGAAATGGATCATGAAGCGATGCATCGTTGAGCTTGCGCAGATCGACACAGATCCTGATGTCTCCTTTGGTTTTCTTTTCTTGTACGACCATGGGACTAACCCATTCACTCTCTTCTACCGGCTCGATGATGCCTGCCGCCAGCATCTTATTGATCTCATCCTTTACTTTTTCTTTGTAGTGCGGATTCAATCTATATGGGTGCTACTTGACTGGTCGAGCATCCTCCTTCAATGGTATCCTCATGAATCCCAGGTCTCCAACTATTCCCTTCATCTCTGTGAACTTGGTGGGAAATAGGTCCTGATAGTCATGTAACAAATCTGCAATCTGTCCGACTGTTTCATCGTTCTAATAGTCTCCAATAGAGGCAAACTTAGGCTTTGTGTCTGTGTCAATATTGATCTTTTTAATCTTGATGGGTTCGGTGATTGCTGGGATTTATAACTGCGGTCCCTCAACATCGCGAGTCCCTTCTGAATTCGGAATGTTGGTGTTGCGAGGATCCTCATCCTCGTCTCTTGGTTCTTCTTGAAAGTTGTAGCATTCTAGCGCCTCTGTTAACTGAATGGCCCAATCAGGCTGAGTCTGTACTGATGGGGTACAGTCCTCGAATATCTTGATCTTTATTACTTGTAGGGCCTGATCAACACCTGGATACTCAGATTCAAAAGCGAAGGTGAGTAGAAAGCTATCTATCATAAGTGGCCATGTTGTTGTTCCCTTGCACAATTCAGTCTCTGTATACCAGTTCCTTGGAACTGTGTCCAAAGTATGAATGAATCGGTGAACCCATTCATCCTCGGGAATGTCCGACCAATTCTATTCGCATGTCTGAATGTGTGACCTGGGGTCACTCTCTCTTGTGTACTTCTGCTGGACGTAATCGGTGTCGATAGAGAATTTGATCGCCATCAATCTTTTAATATCATCCCATGATGCAATGTCCTCTTTATGCACATACCACCATCTTGCAGGTGTGGCTCGTACTGCAAGATCCATAGTTGCGATTCTCTGCTCATGAGGAATCTGTTGCTCAAACTGCTCAAGGAAGTCCTGGATATCTGTCAGACCATGATATGATGGAATCTCATTGATCTCTGCACCAATCCATCGCAGTGACTTAGTCAAGTACGTGCACCTGCGCGCTGAGACTTCGTGAAGTCTGTTCTGCCAGTTCTCTAGACCAACATCTGAATCCGATGCGCATGAGCTGTCGCATTGCCAACTAATGTTCCCATATGCTGTTGGATTTACATAGTCGCTCTGGTTTGTGGTCATCTGATAGAGACTCTCCATGTTACGTGCCTCCTCCTCTGCTCGGATAGGTTCAATATATCTAGGACCCTAGAAAGGATCCAATGGCGCGATGACCCGGATCTGCGTGTCCTCAAAGGTCATTTGTCTTCTCTTTAAGTCGATGACAGCCATGTTACTGATCGCCCAATCGATACTTAATAATGCTGGATATGGTCGACTGTCGCCAATGATTTCTATAACTTCGAAGTCCACGAAGCTGCGAACTCCATCAATGTCAACTGGCACATGTGACAGTCGACCCAATGGTGATACTCACTGCTGGTTAGCTAATCTCAGGTGGATAGGTGATCTGACTAACTGAGGGCTACCCATTTGTTCCCATGTCTGCTTAGTCAGAACATTCACCTCTGATCCTAGATCTAAGGCGACCTCATCCATTTCAAACTCTCCAATCTGTGCTGTGAGCTTCATCTCTCTTCTGGTCCTTGTATGTTCTATAATATTATGAACAACGCGGTGTGCACTGCCCGAGAGAGAGGGTTGCTGACACTGATCTATGATGCACTGGAGTTCGCCGATAGCTTTTTCATTTCTCACAAGTTTCAAGCAACTGCGCAGGAAGGATTGTACGCTTCCTGTCGATTCATCTTTGTCGCATCTTCCCGATGTGGTAGCCTGCGGTATCTGTTCAGGGCTATCGCCACAAGGTGCTTGCTGCGGTATGCTCCTAGACGGCGGTACCTGCGATCCTGATTGTGTAGGTTCATCAAAGAAAGCCTTAGCTTCCTGAAATGTTTGTTTGTTCTTTTGTAGGTTGAGTGGTGTTGCTTTGGTAGGAGCTCTGCGCACCCACGGCTGTCCTGTGTTCTTTTCCGTCTCCTGCGATGTCCCACTGGTAGAAACACCGCTATGAGTCACAATATTGACTCTTGGTTCTGGCTTGGCCTGCTCAGCAGCAATAAGCTGGATGTTCTGGTGTACTGCTGGCTTAGGTTCTCTGATCTTAGCTATCAAGGTAGGACATTTCTCTATAGTGTGTTCATAAGATTTGCAATAATTACATGTGGTAGTGGGGCTCTGACAGTCCCTAGCATAGTGTCCTACAACTCCACAATTGTAACAAGTAACTGGGCCGTGACCCCGGCCAAAACCTTCTCCACAGCCAAATCCTTCTGCTCGGCCGAAGCCTCTTCCTCGGCCTCGTCCTCTGAATCCTCCGCCCCGACCACCATAAGCCGGATCCTGCTGTGGTCCTGCTGCTGGACCCTGTGTCTATGACTGGACTCTGTACAAGTCTTGCTTTGCTCCAACCATCATGTCATAGGCTCTGCAATCTTGTTCCTGATGGCCTACATATTTACAGAAGATGCAGTATAAGTTCTTAGGTGTCTGCACATACTTCTAAAGTAGAGGGTAATGGTGAGGTAAGTGTCCTTGCATTTTTCATATCTCGCACCATGGCCCGTGGGTCTGTGGTAAGGGGTTAGGAGCCCCTGTTGCTATATATTCTAAAAAGACCGGAAAATTGTCTTTACTATGGCCCTGTGCTTTACATTTTATGCACCATATCTCTTGCGCAACTTCTTTCCCTTTCTTCAGCTCATGCAACTGTAATGTAAGATTAGCCAACTGGTTCTGTAAGGTTTTCATGCATGTACTGGTCTCAGCTAGAGGTGAAGCCTCGAGTTTCATTGCCATCTCCAACGTGTCATCCTGCGTCTGGAGTTTCTGCTGCATTAATGGCAGTCTAATGTGAGGGAGCAGCGCTGCAATAAACCATTCCTTATGCTGCTCCAGTGCGAACTCAAAACTGACTTGGTCTATAAGGGCTTTGAATTTCTGATCAAAGTCCCACACCGACTCTATAGGTAATTGCTTGATGTCTTTGAGTTCTGTTATGCACTGTGACTCAGACTTAGGTTTCTTAAACTCTTTAATCATGGCGGTCTTGACCTGGACGAGTGTTCTGGGTATAGCAGCGTACTTCATATGCCATGTTAAAGCTCATTCTCTCAATGTGGTGACCAACTGTACAAGTTTAATGTTATCATCATTGATTGTTTTAATGGTCCACATGGCTTCACATAGAAACCAATGTTGTTCCGGGTCCTCTACTCCTATACCCTTAAAGGTAGGTAGCTTCATATCATCTCCCATTCTATTTCTCTACGGTGGGTTCTGATTGACTGGATTACTACCACTCGGCGGTGTAGGTGAAGGCGATGTAGCGGTAGTAGGTACTGTCTATGAGCTACTGGATGGAGTACCTACAGGATTACTCTGAGTCCCGGTCTGTTTTTGTGGGGTATAGGGGTGGTAAGGGATACCCCCCTCTAGTTCTTCTGCGGTACTATGACTCTGCTGTCTAGTATTATCTGGACTGTTTTCAAATATTGGAGATGTGAAATCTACTTTGTACTTCTTTCCACTACGTGTTCGTCCAATGTCATCAAAATCACTTTCAAACTCTTTTGACATTACTATCGCTACTTACTCATCTGAAACTAGATCCATTGTTCCTTTTTCATGTAATAGCATCTTAATGGACAAGTTTAAAGATCTTAGGTACTTACCACGATATCTTTTGAAGAAGTAGCACTCAGCCTCGCTGAAGCTTTTCGTCTGGTCAACTGCAAACTCTGTGACGAAGCCTCCTAGCACACTCGCAAGCCAGAAGTCTACTGCCCTCGTGAGGGGATTATCAAGGTTCTCCACGGTCTGAATCAGCTCCGGTGTCCAGACAATGTCTCTTTTTTTTTTAATATGCCTGTATCAGTTAGCTTTGCTAACCAGTCATAAAGCTCGTTTCCAAAGGTAGCAAAGAATATCGCATGTATGTCTGTAATGATATGTTTTTGTAACCAGGCCTCTGTGTTCAGTTTAGGGCTCCTGTTCTCTCGTTCAGCAAACTCTTTCAAGTTAGACCAAACCCACTCGTTGAGTTCGTCTCTAGTAGGACACCACCAGAACATCAGCGCTCTGTTTGTTAAAAGCCGGCAATGGAACCATTTGTTGGTTATCGTGGGCAGACTCGGGTTTACTATAATCAACCAACAACACCCCTAGCTCATTGGCTCTTTCGGCAACAGACCGCGAAGCGGTCTGAAGTCTCACCCAAAGTGATTCTAATGGGTTGGCCAAGGACTCAAGTGTCTTGGACCAGGTTCTGTGGCGTCTTTTCTCACAACTCACAGCTCTTCTAGCTGCGAGGTCTCTTTCTCTGCGCATCGCGCGACTCCTCTGCTCGCGTTGCGCGATCTCCTCGTCTCGCAGCTCTTCTAGCCGCGAGATGTTCCTTTATACTGCCGTGCGGTCCCTTTCTACGTCGCGCACTTCCACTGACTCGCGATATCTCCAACCTTACTGTGACTAGTGACTATTCAAGCAAAGCCTAAATGAACTCACATACGACATACCAAAGACTTAACTTATGTTTATCCTTCCATATTGTTGTAAACAGATTAACACATTCATTCATTAAACTGTAAGCAAAGTCATGAAAGAACTGATAACTGCACAAGTAACATAACACATACTCCAATCACATAACACACGATTTTAACGTGGTTCACCTCTAGGATGGAAGTTACGTCCACAGAACTGTGTTTTCATTATAGCTCGGGGGAAGGTAAAACACAGTTCTACTGCACCGCATATGCAGCTCAAGATCTTCTCTCTTAGATCTTCTTTCTATCTCTATATTGTCTCTCTTACAATATACTCTTCCCTCTCTGTCGATCCCTGTGGATCGTTACATGCATGCTCTATAAGCCAGCTACTGGTTACAGTAAGATTGCTACCGCTAATAACAGAACCAGAGCTTGACTCTTACAACTGTCTAACAATTTACAAACAACTAACAACTGGATGAACCCGCTAATGTCTAACCCTTTACAATACAAAATGTATCCCTTTATAGGCAGCCCGAAGGTCTTGCCATTACAACACTGTGGGCCTGTCCCAACAGTAACCCAAAACCCTAACTAGTGACAGTTGACCATATCTGTACTTGACGTAGCCGCTTTTCGTCACACCACAGCTCTTTGCAGTCTTCCATGCTTCCTGGCGCTGATCATGGGTACTATGCACTGCTTCGCTTTTCTGTCCTTTGTCTTCAATGCTTCAGCCTTGTTGCTCCTTTTCCTTTATGAGGGTTGCTGAGCCCTCCTGTCTCTGCCGCTGCCTTCAATGCAGTGGGTGAGCTCTCTCTTCTCGGCCGCTCAGGTACCGTCATCTACCTTGACTTTTCTATCTTAAAAGTCATGGTTTCGGCTCTGCTCTGTTAGCTGGAAACGTGCTACGATGTCATAGCTCTATCTTATCTTCTCTCCGCCAAAACTTATCTATCTGCTAAAACTGGCAGCTTCTACTGTAGCTGCGGGACCCTGCTCCAACAGCTAGCTCATAAAGTAAACTTACCAAATTTGATAAACCCCCATAGGTGGCTAAATCATTTCCCAAATCAGTCAAGGACCTCACGAATTAGCTAAAGCATGAGTGAGTTGTCATGAATGATGGAAAAACATTCTAATCCTGGAATATGGAGAGAAACTAATGGAGGATGGGTTGGCAACAAATGATAGCAGTTTTCTAATTGACTAGCTTTACCTTATCCACAGAAAAGCTGGATAAAAGCATTAAAGACAAAATCTGTAGGAAGGTGCAATTACTAATCAAGTCATCAATAAAGTAGATATGATCAAACCAGAATCAGGATAAAGGCACTCTTCGGGTATATATGGCAAGTGTTGACCATGTGGCGCAAGCGGATGCCAACTATCTAGGTTAGTGGGTAGGAATTTAATAAAAAATTATTAAATATTTTTATCCTAAGTATTAAGTGGGTTTATAATATTCCCATAAATGCCACCAAGGCATGGGATCAATTTGTGCAAATCCTACCAAGACATGGAACCCATATGCACGGATACCACCAAGTCATGAGACTCAAGTGTGCAAAACCCCATGAGGCTGAATGTTCAAAAGTTGTACAACAATGAAAGTTTGATTGAAGTGGTTAGCTTGACCAAAGAAGAAGGGCTGTCATCGACTCAAAGGAACCCGTACTTGTGGACACATCTTTTGGGTAAGAATAAGCGAGAGATGGATATGTTGAAGTAAGCTTGAAGATGAATAAGATGTAATATTTTGAGGTAAGCTTTGAATTATTGAGGTATCAGTGGCTTGTTGATCAAGAAGAATGAAATAACAAGGAGTCAAAGCACGAAATCAATGAAGCAGAGCAGCAAACAATGCACAAATTAGAGGGGTCTATAATACTGATATGTGTGAAGGAGGTATGCAGTAAAAGCACTTTAAGATGAAATCGTAGATCATGAAGTCGTAGTTTGGAGATCATTGATATAGAAGATTGTGAAAGTTGTAGATCACAGATCTTAATATAAGCAAGTTGCAAATCACAGGTCTTGGATAATGCATGCCAAAGAGATTGCAAATGGTGAAAATTGCAAATTGTGGAAGTTATTGTTCATAGATTGTGAAAGACATAGTTTATGTTAATCACAGTTTGGTGTATAGTTTCAGTTTTATTTCGGGGTGGAAGGAAGGGGCAAGGATAGGAAGTTGATGCTTCCTTCTAGTTGGTGCTGGAGAATACAAGGACAAGAAGTTGAAGCTTCCATCCAATTGGTGTTGGAGAACAAGCGTTGCAGGACAGGGAAATGATAGGTTATTGCAATTCCTTACATGTTGGTGCCAAAACACAATAAGTAGGAACTTACTCAAAAGGATTCTTGTCCTCTCAAGTCGGTCCTTGAAGTTAACAAGTTAGTGCTTGTGCAGAGGATTGGTTTCCTTATAGGTTGGCACCTGTAATCAGCAAGTTGGTGTTTTTTTGTGGGATTGGTTTCTCAATCAAATTAGTGTTTGAGGAAGTTGGTGCTCACTTCTTGGAGAATTGTGTCTCCCATATTTTGATGTAATCAAATTTTTTATATAGATAGATAAAATTGCTTTACAAATTCTTTGTGCACTTATTTCTTTTATTGTTTTGATTGAATTAAAAATTGAAGCGTAAATTTTTAAGTGAAAAATTCTATGAATTGTGCATGATACTAATTGACCCCCCCTCTTAGTATCAATAAGAATTCCAACAATTAATGTTAGGGATGCCCCTCACCTCTAGGTCCATGGCCCAGAGATCGTCTTTTAGAAAAAAAATTCAAACTACGGTTTCCCTTAATAAGGAGCTATGCAATTCTTGCACAAAGGGGTCAACTTTGGGAATTCCTCAATCGAGAATATGTCGCTAGTGTTCCTACATGAAACCCACCCAAACACATTCATAGGATCTCATAGAACTTAGTTTTGCTGCATGGTTGGAATTTTATGTCCTCGGTAGGGATTCAACATGTATCTTTGAATGACCCTAGAAGGTGAGTTTCAGCTAACCATAAAATGAAAACAATGGATCGAAGCGACAAATGATCAACTTCATTGGAATTGGGACATCAGATTGTTGCTAGGGATTCCCTTCTCAGATACCTGGAACATAGATCATCTTTTAGGACAATTTTAGAAACTAGGGTTTTTGTTAGTATGGGACAATGTAATTATTGGATAGCGGGGTTAATTTTGGGAATTCCTCGACTAGGAACTTGTGCCTTGTTTTCCCACATCAAACCTGCCTAGAAACACTTGTAGGATATCACAGAACCCAGTTCTATTGCACGGTTGGAATTCTAGGCCCTCAACAGGGATTCAACATGTGTTCCCTAAAGCCTCTATGAAGCGAGTTTCAATTGGATTTAAAATAACGATTGTGACTCAGATCGACGAATCATCGACTCCATATGGATCACGAAATTGAATTAATGCTAGGAATCCATGGCACAGAGATCATCTTTTAGAGCAATTTTGTAAACTAGGGTTTCTCTTAACAAGGGACTGTGTAATTCTTGCACAAAGGGGTTAACTTTGGCACTTAATCGACAAGGAACTTATGGCTAGTGTTTTCATGTGGAACCTGTCCAAACACACTTGTAGGATATCATGGAACTTAGTTATACTGCATGGTGGGAATTCTATGGGCCCGATAGGGATTGATCATGTGTCCCTTAAATCCTATAAGAAGCGAGTTTCAACTGATAATAAAATGATGATCGTGGCTTTTATCAACGAATCGTCGAAGCTGTTGGGATCGAGACATTGAATTAATTCTAGGGTTTCTCATCACCTATGGGTCTATGGCCCAAAGATAATCTTTTAGGATGATTTTGTAAACTAGGGTTTCCCTCAATAAGGAACTATGCAATTCTTATACAAAGGGGTTAACTTTGGGAAATAATCGATCGTGAACTTGTGGTAACGGGAATCACAAGTTCCTGTGCAAGGAATACCTTTGTGTAATAATTTTGCATTGTCCCTTACTTAGCGAAATCCTTGTCTCCAAAGTCGTACTAAAGGACGATTCATATGCCATGGAACCAGAGGATAGGGGAACCCCAGCTATCATTTATGGCTAGTTGAAGTTTGCACGCTAGAGGCTTCAAGGACATGTGTTGAATGCCCATTGGGGGAATAGAATTCCAACCATGGCATAGAATTAAGTTCTGTGAGATCTTGCAAGTGTGTTTGGGTAGGTTCCACATGGGAATGCTATCCACAATTTTTTTGTCGAGGAATTCCCAAAGTTGACCATTTTGTGCAAGAATTGCACTACTCCTCAATGAGCGTTAAAACCATACTAAAAGATGATTCCCGAGACATGTAAACACAAGAGAGGGGCACCCCTAGCATTAATATGATGGTTTGATTCCAAATGAGTTGATGGTTCATCAATCCGAGCCACAATCACCATTTTATGGCTACTTGAAACTTGCCTACTAGAGGCTTTCAGGGACACATGTTAAATCCGTGTTAGGGGAATATAATTCCGTGAGATCCTACAAGTGTGCTTGGGAAAGCTTCACGTGGTAATAGTAGCCACAAGTTTCTAGTGGAGGAATTCCCAAGGTTGACCCCTTTGTGCTGAATTTTACCCTCCCTTACTGAGCAAAACCCTAATTTCCAAAACTATACTAAAATAGGATACTTGGGCCATGGACCGAGAGGAGAAGGGAACTCCTAACATTAAATCGATGGCACTCCTAACATTAAATCAAAGACCTTATTCCAATGGATTCGATGGTTCATCGATCCAAGGATGATGAAAATGAAAAAGATTAACACAATGCTGATGATGGCGACAATGATGATGACATGAATAGTATTGATTGCATGAAATGATGGATGAGAATGGCAATGCTAATGCCAATAACTATGAGGAGGACGATGAAACAAAGATAGGACGAGGATGGTGTGAATGATGGATGAGAATATTATGGTGTGCTTGGATGATGAAAACAATGGAAATGACGATGATGATGATGATGAAAATGATGAAAGTGAAAATGATTAAAATGATGATGATGATGATTATGATGTTGAGATGTATAGTGATGATGACATGAAATGATGGTGAGGATGATGATGGAGTGGATGTTAGATAAGAATCTTAAGATGTACTTGGATGATGAAAATGATGAAAAAAGGGGATGGTGATGGTGTCAACATGGGAAGGAGGAGGATGGTGGTATTGTTCACAGTGGCAATAAGCATCATGTTGATGAAGCATAATGGTGATGGTGACAATGGGCATGAGGATGGTCACGATGGGCATGAAAGTGGGCACGAGGATGCAGATCTTATGGCGTACTTGGAAGGGAGAAATATACAAAGACAACAAATCCATGATGAAGCTTGTGTGATTTATCAATTTGTATAATTCTATGCAATTTATCAATATATCAAGTTATCAATGTGCGACTGCAATAGGCAAAATATTAATGTCAATAATTAACAATACCATGAAGCAAAATCATAGCATACATGTACACCACATACCTATAACATAGTACACAATATAACATGCATACCACGTACTTGACTACCTATCTGTGGTCATTCGACTAGACCACTGAGATCACCTCTAATACCAACGATATCCTTTAACCTCTCGTGCTCGGAGTAAGGCAAGAAGTATTGTACCTTTGATGAGTTCTTCCTTGGGATTGTTTGCATCTGGAGACTTGTGTCAATAACTAAGTTTGTATAATGGTATACAATCTAACATGGTCTATAATATTCAAATACGTAACCTTTTCTCTTTAGTGTGTGGGAAATCTGTGTCAAATATTATCCTTTGATAAACCATCGAGCCAATTCGAAAATCATAGCCCTCAAAGTCCCTAAATGAGAAATTTGGTTCTACTTCCCATCTAAGCAACGTGCCATCCAATAATTAGTGTCTGATTCATTGCCTCTCAAGGCAACCACTACATATATGTGCCCTATAGAAAATAAAGTGACAACATAAGAGTCAACTAAATAAACACAACTAGTAATCAAACATTTCAAAATTATCAAGATATTAATCAAACCTCGTTGTACGAGATATGATATGTGGTCATAGTCTAGTGAAATACTTGATTGGTCCTCCTCCAACTTTGATAATTATGCAATTATATGTTGACCAATGGGGAGCGATAGACGATCCCATTTGTCAACCCATTAGGTGGATTCACAATTGTCCCATTCACCAACTAAATGGAGAACAAAAACAAGAGAGTAGGCTTTGTCCACATTTCAAACATAACATTGTTTGACATTCCGATTGAATGAAATGTACGAGTTCTTTGGATGATCTTGCGCTCATATAAGTGTGATCGATTTACATCGACCACCTCCCAAAATATATCGATGTACATGTGCTTTCCTAGTTGACTACTCGTCTTTCCTCCTTGATCCCTCCCCCATGATTGAGGAGCACCATTCAACAATGGTCTTTGCATCTATGATGAGCGAAATAGTTGCACACACCTGCTCCATCATTTTCCTGTTTCCATGTCTAGTATCAAAATAGTTCCAAATATGTGGCACCTTGTGCCTTTTGTGGATCATACACAACCATTGGAAGACATGGGCATTTTTGAATTTCCCTGCACAACCACTAGACTAAATCCAATGTTGTTCCATCTGTATACTAATCCTTCAAGTGATTGTAAAACAATCGAAAGTTGTGTTGTACAAAAGCAAAGTCATGAAACTTGTCATCTGATACTCCTATATAAACCTGTTGTTTCAGTACTATTTTCCCCATGACTATAGGTGATATGTACCATTATGTTGACATGGTCTAAGTGATATGACTCTGAATCTTGTTTTGCAGTTGAGGAGTGTAGTGTTATGCAAAATCTACTACTGATCAGATAGTCCCAATAGGAATTGTATCCCTTCATGTTATAAACTTTCCATCTTGTCAACGAGCCACATGTAAATACTTTGCATATTCTTGTGTCTTTTCAAAGAATCATTCCATGAAGTTGCAGACCTGTACCTAGTAAATCAACAATAAAGACATATATAAATAGATTGGTACAAATATGAAATTGCAATCTGAAAAAAAAACAAGTCTTCATGAATTCATTACCAATCTGAGAAGTGTTGAATTGTAGTTTTTTCTTTCATTCCCTCCATCAATATCATTTGTGACATATTTGAATGGCCGCAAATTCACCTCCTATCTCCCAAGTTCATGCTCATTGATCACATGTATTCATTTGTCCAATACTTCCATTTCACTACACCCTAGGCATGACCCATCTTGGAAATATCTTTGATAAAATGTGCAATCTTCTGGCCTTTTGCACAAAAGTCTATGAATAAAGTCTCTAGATGACATCTATGACAATGTAGCTAAGCATTTCTGCCATTTCTACATAAGAGTGTTATGCAATACACACAAAATATGTGTGTGTGTGAGATAATAATAACCATACTCAATGTGGTATCGACAACAATCTGAGTTACGAGTTGTGTGTATTTTAACGTACCATGGTTTGCATTTCTTGATGGATCTTTGGCCCAAGTTAAGTCGATTATTTTCATGCTTAAATATCTCATATAATTTTATTTGTGTCATGTCAAGAAAAATGTTTAATGTGGGGTTCATGATACCTTGATCCCCTTCTCAATTTTAATACCTCTTTTTGGTTGGAAGAAGGTCTAGTGTTGTCATGCAAAAAATCTTGCATTGGTCCCTTTACCCCATCAATGAGCTTCATATCAAAGCATGGCAAGGCAACTTGCCAATGAAGGCACAAACCTTTGTTTGACCAATTTTCATGTTGTTCTCTTCTAAAACAATACCTATGGAGTGTTTTGACATCAAAATTAACAAGTTTGGACATAGGATTAAGAAAACAAAGGGCTCTAGTGATTTTTTTCACAATTGATTGTGACAACAACACATGGCGAGCCACATTGCGATCCTTTGAATGGGATTTTTTTTCAATTGATAAAAATATGAGAACTTGGTTTAGAACTATTTATCATCTTTATCCTTAACTTTCTCCTAACAACGATCATACACCTAGATTCTAATAATGATAAAAATAATATACATTTATCTCCATCACATTTAGAATCAAAATAGTTAACAAATATCTGTTGAGTTTGATATGCAATCATGTGCTTAGATAACGTACCTTCAAGCAAACCAATGATATTTTCATTAATCTGTATATGTTTTGGAGTTCTTCAGCTTGAAGTTGCGAATGAAGGTAGGGAGGTTGGAACTATATGATGTACTATATCACCCGATCGGTCTAGGGTTTGAACAGGAGCTTTGTGTCCTCTCTCTTATTGGTAGCTGGATGGTGGCAATTGGACATCCTCTTGGATGGTCTCAATAACATTGTTTTCTTCGACAATATGTTTGACATGCAACAACTCTTTGACTTCATCACTTGTATAACTACAAGAGACTAAATTGACAGTTGTTTTGTGACACACCCACGCGTTACCAACTACGTAGATCAAAGATTTGTATCTAAAGCACACCTAGAGTGCTAGAAAGCAAATTTGGTTATCAAGAAATAGGGAAATTTTCTATGGGAAAGCAACTCCCCCCTACAGAGTAGCCATGAAAGCTAATAGTCAATTGAAAGAATATATCTTTGCTCAAGGATGGTCAGTTAAACAGTCAAGTAATCTTTCTCTTCTCGAACTTCTTTGGACCTCTCAATATATTGGGATTTGCTTTTTTCAATCCAAACGTTTATCTAAAAAGAAAGGATGGAACATTGACCTTCGTCCTGATGATTTTCATCTATGGAGGAAAAATCAAAACAAAATGGCAATTTTATTTGATGGTGCCTCGAAAGGCAACCCAAGGGAAGTGGGTGCAGGAGGGGACATCTTTAACCTTGGAGGAAAAAAGATCCAGACCTTTGCTTAGGGTTTGGGCAAGAGGATGAATAATCAGGTTGAATGGGTAGCTCTAATACAAGGAATAGAAATGATGGCAGAATTAAACATTGGAAGCTTCCAAGTTTTTGGAGACTCTTAGTTTGTTATTCAAAAGATGCAAGACATTTACTTAGGCAAAGGTAAGGAGGTTGGAAGAGTTCAAAAGAGAATTTTGGATTTCATCCATGATATCACAAAGGTCCAATTTTTCCTTGTCAAACATCAGCATAACAAGGAAGCTGATAGACTTGACAATTAAGCACCAGAATATGAGTGATCTCTCGCTTGGTCCCAAGCTTCTCATTTCTGGAAGGTGTCGAGATGGGCTCTAGTTATTTGTATGTCATCGGGAGGAGAACCAATGTTGTTGTTTTCAAAAGCTAAGAGGAGTGCAAGATGGTTAATCCTTGTAGATACTTGTTCTCATCTTCGTAGAATAGCGCAATGGAGAAAGTGTGTGGTGAGGTAAAGGAGTTGAAAAGCATTATGGTAGATTACAAGATGTTAAGATGCATCTTTGGGGTTTCCATAATGGTCCATAATGGTCTTGGAGAAGAATAGGAGAATCTCAGTCGATATTACTGGCATTGATTCTTGCATAGAGGATATTAAGATAAGCTCTTGGGTTCAGGATGGTGAGGTTGAGAATATTAGGCGCAGGTTGTTGGATATAGAAAAAAATAAGAATGTTTGGCATAAGGAGGTGTGCTAGTTGCTATGGTTGACATAAAACGTAGACTTCAGTAGGGGGTATGAATGCAAATGAGAGTATTGAGACCCGCTTTTTCAGTTGAAGGAAATTCTGAATGAAGTGTAGGCAGACTTGGACAGGTTCTGCAGAGGTAACAATGGTTCTTTGCGTGAGCAGGAAGAGGCCTCCCCAATGGACGAAGTCTCACAATGCAACTAAATGAAGAAATAAACCAGGCCCAAGAATGATGTTTTATTATTTTCTTATGTTTTTTGGCATATACTTATGTTACTAGTTTGTTAGAATATACAACGTTAGAGGAAGGAGCATAGGAACCGGAAAATATAGTAAGTTTGTATATTAAAATGAGCTGACAGAAGCAAGAAATTTCATGGACTTGTATTGTCCAGCTCTATTTTGAACTATTTTATGAAGGCCTGAAGGCAATATGTATATATATTTTTATATATTAATACAAATTCTCGTTCATGTTAAAAAAAAAGCAATTATTAAAAATTTAAAACTGCATTTTTGTAAATTATCATAGAATTGCATCAATTAAACTATCATGTATGTGTTTTAAATTTTCTAAAATTAAAAAGAATACATTTTTGTATTTATGAGATGCTTACTTCCTTACTTTAATAATATTAAAATATTTATTTTAAGTATTTTTATCGTCATAGGAGGTTGTTGATGGGGACATCAAGTGAAGATTTTATATAGTAATGTATAGCCAACCGGAGATTTGACCCCGAGACCTTATGCTCACAACTTGCAGTACTCGACCACTTGAGCTAGCCCACCGAGCTCGTCAAACAATATACATATTCATATTCTACTGAAATTTTGATACTATGCAATTAACCACGAGGAAGAGAATATGTTTACATTTATTGTATTTGTACATGTTTGAGAAGGGAACAAATAACTCCAAAATAATCATGACAAATTAAGGGAAGAGGTCAAGAATTTATATGATGTAATGGATGGACATCGCTTTGAAGCATAAACACTATTCAAATTAGGTTCAAAATCTTCAATAATGGTCATAATACATATAAAGGATTGGATCCTTCCCTCTAACATAAATTTAGTACAGTATCTTTATTGTTCCTTTTTGGCATGAAAATATGATATTTAGTAAACCTCATGCATCAGATGGTCAATTTCTGATGCGTTTATTTTACAAGGTTCTAATTGTCTGTTAAGCTTTGAAAACATTTGACATGAAAATATTTTTTATTTTTATTGCCATCCATGTGAGCTATACAAAACGATGATAGTTCTTGCAAAAAGAAAATATAAGTTTGCAGGTTTGAAATCGATGATAGTTCTTGCAGAAAGAAAATGTAAGCTTGTAGGTTTGAAATCAGAGGTTCATTAGTTGGAGCATCTTTCCCAAACTTGCACTTAGAGAATAAAAATAGCCTTGATAAATATGGGGTTAAGTCAAGAAAATGTAATTAGAGAAAAACAATAACCTAGACAAATTCAGGGATAAGTGAAGTAAATTGAGAAAGATCGAAGCTTCCTTGGAAGATCTTAAGGTAATTATAAATATGTGGCACTGAAGAGATAGATAGTAGACATAATCTTAACTAGTTTGTATTGGATATTGGCTTTTACATTTCTGCAAACATTAGTGAAAAATCGACTACCTAAGCTCTACAGAAGCTCGTCAATACAAGTTGAAAATTTCAGGCCAGATGGATCGCATACTGATTGATGTTCAATACTTATGTAATGCCTCGATATTTATGGTTAGTTGTGGATGGTGGTCTAGTCTGAATGACTACAAAACCTATCCCCATCAATAAATATAGTTAACGAAAAACATTCCATCTTAAGAAGTAGAGACAGAGACAAACGAAAGTTATTAAAGCATGAGTAAAGATAACGGAGGGAAGGCATTGTAAGCTTCAATAGTAGAGCCTATTGAATTTCTAGTTCAAGGTCCAGATGTGGAAGTAAATCTAGTAGTTCAAGGACCTCCTAGGTCTCAGGGGCCTCCTAGGGATATACAACGTGTTCCTTCCTTGGGCTAAAGGGAAGGCTATCACTGTCGCTTTATAGGGGTCCTTTTTCCCTGATCAGTTATTATGTATGTTGGGAGGCTTTTTTTAATGGATGATCTAAACTAGTCATCTTGAACCTTGATTTATCAAATATCTAGAGGGATCTATTTTTTTTGTTGTGTAATTTTTTTTTTTTAAATTTATTAACAGCATGGATTTTTTTACTGAATTTTTATTTGGTTTTAAATTTTTATTTTATGTCCCTACATGGATTTTTAATTACTTTCTATTTGGTTTTAATTATTTATTTTATGAGTATACATGAATTCCTTAATTTTTACTTTTATTTTTGGTAACATAACTTTAAGTTGGGTGACAACATCTTCCCTATATTGAATTGTAAAGTATCTGAGGAATGTAAAGTATCGGACTCCTCTTAATATAATTAAAAAATGTAGTCAAATCAACTATTATAAAAAACTGCAAATTATCAATGCTATTGTATACGGGGGATAGAGGACTTGTCGACTAACTTATTTTTAATTGGAATGGACCTGATATTGTCCATATTTTTAATATTGTCAAAACCCCAAGTTTTCACAAAAAATTAAAATTTTGAGATAACATAAAATGCTAAATCTGCAGTTTACTAAACAACTAATGGTTAGTGGAAAATGAAACAGTCCAACGATTAGTATTACATATTTTCAAATTACGTTAACTAAAGCAGTTTCTTTTTCGTAACAAAAAAAAAAGATTTACTTGCATAGTGTTTTCTTTCGGTTTACTGATGAGTCTTGTTTATGGCAAGTAGGTGGAATCTAACTTTGAATCCTGGGTTTACTTAGCATTTATGCTAATGCAAAAAGATTACTGGTTCTTATAGGTTTACAGATATGATCGAACAAGCAGACGTTTTAAATTCATAAAGTATCAATAAGTGTTTCTATTTGCAATTAATATGCTTAATAAAACAAGCTGATAAATTCCAAGCAACTTCAATGAGGAAAAGTAGTTATTTTCTTCAGTTTTTCTTGTAAGCAAAGTTCAAATAAATGAGTTCCTTTCTTTATCAGACTTAGCAACACCAACGATACTTACTGTGAACTCTAAGCTCGTATTCGTTGTCGCATATTACTTTCTATTTTAACATGCTTATTTTGCAAATGTTATACTTATTGTACTATTGGTTTTTAATTTATGAAAGAGCTTCTATCATTACTAATAGTAAAGATATACAATATAATAAATGTTTTCGATTTTATTTCTAACTAATTAGTTATGGTAAGTATCAACCTATTACTTATATGTACAAACCAGTTGTTCACTAACAGGTTATCAGCTTCTTCATCCACGTTGTACTGCATGTACTATTGTAACCACATACATTATCATAATATTTACTAAAGTACCAACTGCTCGTTGTTTACATTTTGTAGGGAAACTTACTGCTCGTAATTTAACTCCTTAATAATATAAGCTTGATTAGTGTAAAATCAACTGCATCGTTTCGCATGGAATACTGTTTGCCTTTACTTCCTAAATCTAAGTCAATCAATATTGTTCCAATGATTATGGACTTGAGTAAGGTTATTCCATTGTAATTCTTATTATTACCATAACGTCTTTCTTACATTAAGTTAATGTCTATAACAACTATTATGCTAGATCTTTTCTATAATGATCAACATTCTATCCTATGCTAAGTACATGTTATCTTGATCAATCACAAACTATCTTAGTCCAACATAGACAAATATGGTAAACTTCTAGCATTGACAAGTTGAGAAGCAACTAGCATTTAAGAAGTTTTTAAACCAAAGTTGAACTTTGTAAAAGTCATAATTATGCTCTTTTACTATGCTATCCAACTCTATAATTCATCACCATTCGAGTTGTTGGTAATAAAAGGGTTATAAACATGTATAATCAACAATGTTTACAAGCATATAAATCTATAGTTAGTTCGGAGGTTCTAAACAAATCAACTTTGGACTCTTCCATATATCAAATGGTTACCACATTTTACTGGGGTCAATGTTGATGAATTACGGTTTAACCAAATGCCAATATCGAGCTATCAAACATTACGATATAATTGATATATGATTAGCGATGGGATATATATTTGCATACATTATAGTTCATGCATCGTTTTGTTAAAAATCATTGTTTTAATAATTGGAAGAATGAAAAATGCAGGTGGACTTTGGAGTCGACCCATGCATTGTTTGAAATAATTGAGGGCACGTGGTCACCTCTTGTCCAAGTGTTGACGGTATGAAACTCTTCAACCCTAAATGCTTTGTCATTCTCCCTTTGCAGTTCACGCTGGCCTTCGGGCTGCTATGGAAGTTTTTAATGGCGGCCATGAGTATTTTTCCTATACCAGCTTGCTCCAATGCTTGGGTTAAATGTGCGGTAGTCTCCTGAGTTCAGTCTCACTGCTAGACTTAGTAGCTGTGGGTTCTACCAAGTGAGAGTTCACTGGTTGTTGCACTTGACTTGTAGCCTATGCTTAGCTTCGTCTAGCCTCCCCCATGGCCTGTCACTGCGGTGAAAAGCTAAGCTTCAAATGTTGTTAGTTGTGCTTCACCATCGTCGTAGGGTTTGGAGATTTGTATGCACACTTTGCAGTTGGTGACAGTCCCGTCGCTAGACTGTTTGTTCTCTTTATTAAGGTAATTACTTGGTTTTCTTTCCGGTTTATAAGACTCACAGTAGATTTATTTTTAAAGTAGGGTTTTACATCAGCGAAAGAGTTTTGTAACTAACACACAGTGTTGTGCTCTTGCAGGAACTTGTGACCACTCTTGCGAATAGTGAAAAAGATGTTACTGGCTGTCTTCGAGGGCTCGTGGCTCCAAACTGGTAAGCCCTGGGTTCAACGAATGGGTTCTTACCCTGCTTGTAACAGGGTTTTCGATGGTGAAACCATGAGCTTGGAAGCTTGTCTAGCTTCGCCATTAGCTATGCAATTTATTTTTAAAGGTTGTTGTTGGTTTTATTATGTCTTCAAACCTTCGCTAAGTCGATGGGTAGTCCTAGCCGTGAGCTGGGTGTTGTAATTAGTTTTAATTTCTAGCCTTACGGCTTGTCAATGCAATACACCAGTTTTTAAAAGGATTTTCTTCGAGCTCAAACTCGTTTTGTAGTATACTGTATATGTGACTCTGTGTAAGTTAGGGTTTTACCCTATTCAACTGTGAATAAAGAATTTTACTGTTTATTATATTTTATAATAGATTATTGTTAATATTTTAGGACTGTACTCAGTCATAGTGTAATTTATTTTACTTGTTTGCTCAGGAAATACGAGCTAGGGTTTTCCTGAATGAAGCCCTGGTTTAATTAATTCTTTTTAAAATAGGTTTTGTTACTTGTTAAATTTGTTTTAAGTTAATATTATTACATGTGTGTATTGTAATATCTTTAAATTGTATCTGTACATATATTTGTAGTAAGGACTGTAACCAGTCTATATTAGTTTAATTGTTTATTGATATAATGATCCAAATAAATGGATTATAGCTTAATTGTTTTTATTTGAAACGATAAATTTAGTTTAGGGTTTCGACCCTGTAGTTTACTTTTGCAGGTATAAACCTGTTGATAATTATGGAACAGTTCTTTACATAGATATATATTTATTTTTATATTAGTTATTATCATATTCTTATCATTTTTATTTACTAAAATGATGAAAGAATTTTACTCAGAGTTCTTTGAAAAGACAAGCACAGATTCTGCAACTAATTTGTTCTTTATAATTTAGATACTTTTCATATAACCCTTCTTGGTTTATAGTAATTGTTAGTCACAGTTTAGTTGATATTATTAGTAAATAAATTATATGATTAGTAGTTTATTTCTTTACTGAACTGAATATAAACAACAGAGCTTGACTGTGAATCTTCTACTGCATTGAAATTAGTTACTAGGTAAACACAAAGGAATATATATCTAACATAACACAGTTTAACCTCCAGCATATTTTAACTTGAATAAAAAGAATATTCTACTGTCTGTGAGCACAACATCTTATCCACTAGAGTATTTTCTTAACATATTAATCCTTCTACCTGTACTAGATTACTGCTATTTCTTTTCCAGGATATTTACATAGACAATACACATAAATAACCAGATTATTTTTCTTTTAATAATAACCTACATACTGAAATAAATTACTCTGTTACTACTAAATGCAGAACCACATCTATTCTATCCAGTCTCTTAACATTTTCTTCCTTCTACTGTAAATACTTTATCTGTGCTGGAGTACGGCCTAGTCCTTCCAGGTGTGGAAAAACACAGACTAGAATTATTTTCCATCTTAACACATTACTATTTCAAATTCATCTCTTCAATAATCTAAAAGATTACTAACTCTAACATTTTACAACTGAATATTTAACATTCATTTAACTGTCAGATTCATATTTAACTATCTAATACTGTAAAACAAAATAATGTAGAACCTGCTTAGGATAGACAACAACAGAGTTAGGAGGCCATTCCTCCCTACCAAACTCCTGGAGAGCGCTCAAACAACGCTTCCTTAGGATCACCGAGCTTGTCCCAGGTCTTCTTAGTTGAGAACTGGTGGAGCATGCAAACAATAGACTAGTCCAATGACTCAGTAAAACACTCTTCACTCAGTAGTAAGATCCTTCAGCTGAAAAGATGCACTAGATCACTCAGCAGTTATCCCCTCAAACTCCTTCCACAATTCCCTTCCATTGAATTTCTCTGAAGTACATTCATCTGAATGATCACTTCTCTAGATTGAACAACCTCAACTCTCTTCAATGGGCATTTTTATAAAGATTGCCTAGGTCTTTTGGGTCAGTTGTCATTAATTGAGCCACCTGCTCTGATTCCACTTTCTTGGGGAATCATGACCCAAAATGTAGGGAGGTTGCCACCTGCAACAGTTGAAAGTGGTTTGAGGATGCTACCACATGTCTGTTTGCTCTCCACCCAGTCTCCTCTACCAATTTGACCAGTAACACTCTTTTAATAGCTCTCCTAAGCTGTTCTCTTCTTTTAATTTATTTATAATTAAAATATTCAGAATTACATTAAATATCCTTGACTCTGCTGAGTCATCAATTACAACTTAGCATAAAATTTAACATATTGTCCTCAATAAAATCAAATAATATAACATTGTTTTTACAAAATTGAGGTATGTGACAAGTATGGTGTCCAAGTTTATACTTTCAGAAAGCCATTTGATGGTTGTAAATAGAATTGTTCAATATATGAGAAGTAAATATGAGCCAAGCTTAAAGTAATTTTAATACCGTTCATATTATAACTTTAGCAATTATAATAACTTTAATATTGTTGATATTATGACATTTGAGGACTGTAAAGAGAATTGTTCAAGGTAAATATAAGCGAAGCTTAAATTAATTTTAATATTGTTCATATTATAACTTTAGTAATTATAATAACTTTAATATTGTCGATATTATGATATTCATAATAGTGACGATGAAAACTTCTTTATGTCTAGGACTTTTCTTTAAAGACTCTCATACCAAGGTCAACATCCTTGTTATAAATAACGATTTTGAAGCTCTTTCCCAACAACATTAACTTTCTTTATAGAATTCATGGCTCATGGCTTAAATAGCCACTGATTAATTCAAGGAATTCTAAAGCTAAAATTTAATGGATTTCAAATGATTGATGGCATACATAGAACTAAACTAATTATAAACCAAATTAGGATTTTCAAATACCTAATGAATTTATCTAGTTTAATAGAATATTTAAAAAAAAATAGAGAATAAGTCTTTAACCATAAAGATACATGGTGTCTCTGGAGTTAAGCTTTTTATGTTGATATGTGAGTAATATATAAGTTTATTTTATGGATATGTTGTTTTGATAAATCTACATTAAAATTATTAAAATAAACGAAGACTATGAGATAAGGTTACACATTTTATGTTTTTTAGATTGTAACCGGTCACATTGTAATTCAAATTTCTGAAAATTTTTATTCATTTTAATAGGTTTAATATTAATTACTTAATACATGTTCAATACTACATAACAATATCATTGTTTTATCCATCTATTACCTAGTATTCACCTATGTTTCTTTTTTTTCTTCTTAAAATGTAAGTAATAAACAACTATGTTACTAGCCTCTTTTATTATGTCTTCAATATATAGTTTTCAGTCCATGACATTAGTTTATCTATCGAAAGATTAATTTTTGTATAGACCAAAATTTTAACAGTATTTAAATTTTTTATTAAAAATTAAAATTAAAAATACATTTATTTAATTTTCTATTGGTTTGCAGAAGCTGAAGTCTTCTTTGTGTGCAGACGTCAACTATATTAAATACATTCTGATGAGATGGTAAAACCCATAAACTACTGTCGCATACATTTTGATGAGATGGTAAAACCCATAAACTATTGCCGCACTGCCCTTTTACAATGAATGTAATGTACATACAACTATATATAAATGCAATACCGCAACCAAATTCTCCCAAACCAGAGATCTTAACCTAAAACTATTAGCCAAGCTTGTACTATACTGTTGAAATGAGTAATCTCATTGTGGTTAGGTAACCCACAGTGGTATTCACCTACCTGTGGTATTCACCCACAATATTCTTGTTTTGTATTTCCTATTTAAACACCTCTGAATAATGAGAAGGCAATCATCTGCCCGTGTTTCTTTTCCTCTGTTTTTTTCTTTCACATGGTATCAAAGTCTAAGGCCTGATCCTTCCATTGTTGGGGTAAGCCTTTTCACAGAGTGGAAAGCACTCTACAGAGCTCAGAAGCCTCCGGCCTATGCATTATCCAGGTGGCAGAACACAACAGATTCTCCCCATGGCATAGTGGCAAATCTATTTTTGTTTCTCCCAGATCTGCACAATTTGAACACAGATCTATTTTGCAATTTTACCGATTCTCTCACATCTATTCGACATGAAGACTCAGCAGATCCGTACAGAGAAGATCCACTCCATCCAATTTGTCGTTCATCACAGGAGTATATGACTAGTTTATGCCCCTTTTGGATCTGTGCATGCCTTCCATGCTATTGAATTGCAACTTCTCTCTGTGACCTGTGAAAAGAGTTGGTTCAAGCAAGTTCCAGATACGCTCGAAGCAGAGAGAGAGCCCTGTGAAACGAGTCGGTTCAGATTTGTGTGTGTGGGGCGTTCAATGTCCAAAGAACGATGACAAATGTCATAAATCGCTTTATTTATTTTTAGATCCAGATCTGAGTCTGAATTGCCAGCTCAATTTCTGAGATTGAAAAACAGGGGTGATCCCTATTCATCACACAGACCGCAGAAGGTGAGCCGAGAAGACCTGTCTCCATTATAGACCCCACGGTTGCTAGCCCTGGGAGGCTTCGAAGGAGTAAAGGAGGGCGAATTTACTGCACATTGTGCGGCCTGCATGACTGCCGAGTTTCGAACCTGTGACGTGGAGTTGCAAGTGATTTCCAGCGGTTGAATTATCAAGTGGGCGCCGATGAGCCAGAGAGATTGAAGCCAAAGGCTAATCCAAAGTTGCATTCTCTAGTGCCGCTTCGCCATTATTATTTCCTGTTAATCCTCTGAATATGTTCAATTTCTCTTATTTGTGGACTTGTTCTTGAACAACGTGACCAAAATTTTGAGGCTGCTACTTCATGAGAGAAGCGAGCTGTTACTGTAGATTGTTATAGCTGCTGTTTATCTGGTTCAACATGAACCGTAATCTCTGATTTTCTTCCTTTATACGATTAAGCTCACCTGGGGACGATTTTCTCCTGCCCACTATTTATTTGCAGAGGACGAGCCAGTGTCCACTGGTTGGAGGCGCTATTGTGTAGTTGGATCACCTGGAAATCGTTGTAAACCTGCATTGAAGAATCCCGTGAGTTGAAGAGAAAGAAGATTACTGCTAGCTGGGGTGAAGATCTATAAGATCCGTGGAGGTCTGAACTCACCAAATCTCACCCAGCGCTCAGTTTGCCAGAGCTAATCTTATTGAAGGTTGTGATTTTTGAAGATGGTGCTACCCGAAGCAGAATCAAAAGAATATGAAGAGGTAAGAAATATATTAACATTAGAGGGTTTATGGCAGACCTTCAATGGAGATGAATATGATGCATGGGTAGTCAAAGTCATTAATGTGTTAAAATTACAAGATTTGTGGCACTTCATAGCTGAAGAGGATCCCATTGATCCAGAAAAATTTAATTATTTGACAGAATTCGAAAAAGAAAGAAGGCAAGTTGTGGCCTTATGTCTCATACAAGATAGTATAGACTCACGGGGTCTTCACTTAGTGAAACCATGCCAAAGCACGTTCGTTCATGGCATATGAAACAATACCCCTATTCTCAGAAAATATTGGAAAATACCTCCAAAAATCATTTTTTTAACCCCCTCCCAATATGCCTTCCCAATTTTAAAAAAACCCAATTTTCACTATATATTGCATGTATCCATTTTTACTTTTACATTTTTTATACCCCTTTATATTTCTACCTAGTATATTGACCCCAGCAAAGAAAAATAGTAGTGGCCTTAAGAAAGATCATGGGCAATGTTGCTCAGAGAAGTTCAACCAAGGGCAATTAGCTCTACAACCGTGTCAGACACCTTAGCTGATGCGAAAACTGAGAATGTAAGCATCATTCAATCCGGGTACTCGGTACTCTTCTCTGATTTTAGATATAATGCCCCAACCCTTATGGAGAAAAACAAAATTTATGTTTGTTTAAGTTTCAAGTTTGGGGTTAAGTTCTTAGACAAGTAAGTCTAAAGCAGTTTGTTCTAAAAGTTTTTTTAAAAGTAATTGTTTGCTTAGGAAGAATTGGTGGTTTGTATATATATTTTTTTATTTCAAATGAATATTAAGAAATATTTTTTCTTTGGAAAAAAGATTCCAATTTATTAAACACAATTTTTAACCATCTTTTTTCAAAATAAAGTCCATATTTATCACACTAAATACACTTCCTTTCTTTCTTTGAATTAAAATTACCATTTGAATCTTCATATATAGTTTGCATTGCCTTTGATTTCCTCTTATGTCACATAGACGAATCTCTATCTCCTTTCCTTATGCTTTGCTTCAAGAGGATGACAAAAATTGTCATCCTCATTTTAAATACTTCTTTTTTTATTTAAATTAAAATTGTCATTCTAAATCTTCATGCATGGTTTAGTCTTATCTTTTATTTCCTCTCACACAAATATCTATCTTCTCTCTTCTACTATCACACAAATCTATATCTCTTGTCCTCTCCTCTTCTATCACATAGACAAATCTATGTCTCATTTCCTTATGCTATTCTACGAGAGGATGGTCAAAATTGTCTTAGAGTCCATTTGAGGGATGCTCCTACAAAAGTAGCCCTCCTAGTTCATCAAATGTCCAAGGGTCAGCTCTTCCTGATAGACTAGAGATTCTTAAAAGAACTTTGAAACACTGGGACAAATGATTAAGTATATAGAGATAAGATCCTTATTCTCTGGTTATGGTTTGGAATGCACTAACTTAAGAACCAGCCCCTTAAATAATCATGGTTCCATTATAAGTCTTGTACAAGGATTTCAATAACAGGCATATATCAAAGAGTCCAACTGTACTAGATAAATCCCAAATGCCTTATATGTCGCAAATATGAGAAGCAGTTTGATTGTGATGATAGAGGAGAATTTGCTAAGGTGCGTCAGTAGTCATGGCTCTTCCAACCCATTTAATTTCCAGAATTGCTCCTTGGGGTTTAACGTCGACCAATCCAAGACGACCATCTTCCTATGGAAGGGACTAAAAAAAATTCCTGTGTCTCTATTTTTCACTTATCAGTGATCACTGCTCTATGGCTTTGGAAAAAAAAGTCTAGCATTAGAGGAAATTTCAACTCAAAATGGGCCTTTTAACTTTTATTCAAATTCCATGTCATCATGTGTTAGCCAATGAAATTGCTTTAAATTTGAAATACCGGATAGGTCTTAAACACTTTTTTAATATAAATTTGGGGATAGGTATCATAAAAAAAACTACTTTTTTTGTTTGTATTTTTGACATATCTCCTCGTGCTTTTACTCAAATTTCGATCGGGAGAGCTCGTTGGATGTGGAACTAAATTCCACATCCAACGAGTACCCACTCGGCATACTTTTGACGGACCCCGCTACCCCAAAAACAAGAAATACCTCTAAAAAAAGAATGATGAGTATGTCGAGTGGGTACTCGTTGGATGCGGAATTTAATTCCGCATCCAACGAGCTCTCCCGATTGAAATTTGAGTAAAAGCACGAGGAGATATGTCAAAAATACAAACAAAAAAGTAGTTTTTTTCTTTTCTTCCTCCAAAATTAATAAATATTATTTTATTATTTAAACTATTATTTTACTAGTTCATTTTAGGAGGCCCATTTTGAGTTGAAATTTCCTCTAATGGTACTACATGTTGGAAAATATCTAGGCACTAAATGGTACCCTCAACCAAAGTTTTGTTGAGTTTTGAAGTGAGAGTTTAATCATCTGTGAATTGGTCACTAAACAGTTGTCCACCACTAGCAGGTACTAGGGATATCTTGGATCTGCCCTGGTCACTAAATAGTTACCCACCCTTAGAAGATAATCGAAGGCATTTGCTGCAACGACATAGAATTATGGAGCTAAGGGGCATCCTTTTGGAGTTATAGGGCTAAGGGGCATAAAGTGTGGAGTGGGAAAGAGATATTTGAAGAGGGATTGCTTGGAAAATTCTATCCTTAACATACACTCTAGTTGAGGCATGTGAGAACAAGGTTCAAACTGCTCGAGTGAAGAAGTTTCCCAATCCTAGCCACTAAAGAATATTAAAAATGAAGTCTCATTCAATCATGTTATAAACCATGTCAAAGTTTATTTTGAGAAAGAAAATTTTTCCTAGTTTCCTTTTCCCACTTAATACTTTTTTAAGTGAGAAGGCTATTCAGAATAAAATAACCTTTCCTAAATCCAATCCGTTCAAAGTATTCTTGAAGTTGTTTTGTTCAGGATGAAGTATTCTTGAAGCTGTATTTTCGGTTTTGCAGTCAAAACACCCATGGGATACACCACAACACTACTCACGTAGAGGCCAAATCAAGTAGGAAACCTTGTTGAAATTGATAGCTTTTCAAGTTCCAATATGGTATTGCATTGTGTTCACATGGAATTCTCCACTGCTTTAAGTAAATATAGGCTGATAACTTTAAAACCCAAACTTAGGCTTCCAAAATTGGCATCCTTACCATTTTATCACCTGACTTGCTCTTTCATGGTATAATGAAGTTCTTCAACTGAAAGCATCGATAAAATTTGAAGTTAATTGTAGGCAAGGACCCTTTGGAACATGTTCAGTTAATTTCTCCACGGGGATCATTTTTGAGGCTCAAATGTCTATATAGTTATAATATTAGTTTCTCTATCTAAGCAAAGAAATTGCCTTACAACGAGACACAGGAATATACACCACTCAAACTGTAAAAAAACATGTTAATAACCAAGGGAATTACCACAGCTACCTGAGATTCAGCAAAACTTGAAAGGTTAGAAAACCATGCAATGCATGCACCTTGGATTGATCTGCATTTTTTCATGTAATTTACTGAGCAAGGCATAGGTATTAGAACATTAGTGAGCAAGGCATAGGTATTAGAACATTCTTGCATATGCTTTTTGCTTCATTTGTTCTGGTACGAGTACTTATTTGAATGTGAATCAGGGCTCTTCATGAAAAAGACCATTCTAGGAAGAGACTCTCACGAATGCAATTCTTTGCTATATTTGCAGTGGCTAGATTTTTATACTACACAATCCCTGGATACATATTCACAATTCTGACATTTTTCTCATGGGTTTGTTGGATATGGCCACATAATATCACAGCTAATCAAATTGGTCCAAGATACAAGGGATTGGGTCTTGGAGCCTTCTCCTTCAATTGGGATGGAATTTCAGCATATCGTGGAAGTCCCACTACACTCTTCTTCCACTCTGGCCATGAGGAATGATCGATACCATAGAAAACAATCTTCATATTAAAATAAAATTGACTATCTATTATGAGGCATTACTTGTTTTGTGTAACAGACCATCGATCATAGTATTGCATTACTACCATCTTACTATTTAATTTCATTTAAATGTAGTTGCATGTAGCTCCAATAGCTCTTGTAGCAGACTGCAGGTAATATGGTGAGGAATAGATAATTGCTATGCTCCTGTCACCACATCATCATTTCTGCCAAATGAAGAACCTAGAGAGCAAAGATGAGAATCGGTCTTCCTGTTTCAAAGAGTACTTTCTCAGTATAGAAATTCAATCATGTGTTTTCCAAAAAATGTCAAGTCCATTTCAATCATGCAAACGTTTATTAAATATGGGTTTCTGTTCAGACCTGTTCTCACCATGTTTCCATCCCAAAGGCATGAGCACTTACAAAATAGCTCATGATGAGGAATATACAGCTTCCTCCATTGTTAGGCCTTGGAGATCTCCTACAGACTAGAGAACATTTTTGTTGCACAAACCCCATAGCTACGACATTCCCTTTTGTACCAAATTCAATCATTAGTATTCAATGCTTATTCAAAATGAATTCAACCCACAAACATTCCTGAAGAAGAATAGCCAACAGCCATGGATGCAAAAAATCTATACAACTGCACCATAATTTACTTTTGAGGTACCACCATCTCTCCACTATACAACTAGCTGACTGCCATAGTGGACAAAGATGGATTTCAGGACTTAATTCTCTGGGTTACACAAAAGGTGAATAACCAATGTAGCATATAACAATGAATATATCATGGTCATTACAATATACCTGCAATCATAGAAGGTCATGAGATACCATAACCAATACCAGATTTCAATAGGATCAATACTTAATAACAACTATAAGGACAAGACAACAATCTCTTCAACAAATCATGGTTTACTCACAGTATAACATATAAATCCATGCTAAAATAATGTCCAAATATCCACAAAAGGGTTTAAGCCTAAACATCCTTACAAAAGTATTAATGCATCTAAAAACAAATATAAAACCTAATTCCTGCTGGATCTAGTGAAAAAAATCATAAATAATAACCAGATTCAGCAAGCTAGGCATCTTTGAGGGTACGTTAAGTTCTATCAAAAACAGATCAAGCTACCTCTGGGAATTACCAATCCCTCTGGTGCATATTTACAACTAATCTAAAGAAGGTTCAGTTTCCTCAACATAAACCAAGATCTCTATGGCAATCGAGTCTTCTTTTGTATAAAGTGTACACCTATTAGGCTGAAAATCGTAGAGAAAGAACTCTATGGGAATGAGGAATCACTAGGAGTGCTAAAATCTAATGAGATTTTATAAGCTCCAAAAATTGCAGAGCAACTCCCTAGATCTGCACAATGCATGATAGAGCTAAAATGCAACACATAAACCAAGGTGACTCTAGAGTTGGTGAATTTTTCCATATGATATTCTTTCAATGGCTGGAACTATTCATTTTGAAAGGTATGCAAAACAATGGCATTCAATATAGCATTTTGATAAGTAGTCCAGACTCCAGAACTAGTGGTTTTGTAAATGCCAAACTGACAGCCACTGGAAAGGGATTTAACCTTATTTTTTGACAGTAAAATCATTATACCTATCTAACATATGTTATTACCTTCCTGTGAGAAGTCCGTGGCCATGAAGCGAAAACAACTGCCAAAGTTTAGTTGGACATTTATGAGGCCTAAAAAATGGAGCACAGTTTCCTGGGTCTTCCAATGTATTAGATATGATAAGATAAGATTCAATAAACAAAGCAAGGTACTACTGACATTAAAAATAGATTCAATAATCAAAGCAAGGTAGTACTGAGGGTATTTATTATTTAATTAGCTTAGGATAACAGACATAGTGATATAAAGAGAATACATGCATCCCATGATGATCAACTTGTGACATCCTTTGAGGCCGAAAAACACAAATGTCTGTAATGGCATGCCAAAAGAAGCTACTTACTATTTCGTTCAAGTACTTCTGATCAAATAGTATCATCAATGCCAACATTGGATCCTACCAAGCACAATATGACCTATATTCTGTGGAAAAAATCATTTCACCAATCAAACATTTAACATTAGCTATCTGCAGTTAGATTGGTTCTCCCACGGAATGAAGGAGCTTTCAAAAGAACTTGTCTAATTACTGTCACTCATGAGACAACTAGATTATTTGCTACCACAGGAACCTAATCATGATGTCCACAAGGAATTTCAATGATGGCACAAAGACTATACAATATAAAAGTGTAGATGAGAGAAAGAGAAGTTCTGAAAATAGTATATGCTATAGACCCAATCAATTTTATTTCAGGCTAATCTTCCGAGTTACTTAAGCCTGAAGGAGACAAGTTGTATGAGTTATCATACTTCAAAAAATGGAACTCTCAGAAACACACACCTGTTCTGCTTAGAAGTACCATTAGATAATATATTTATAGGAGTTAAAACTAACTGGTGTACATCTACTTTAAATTTATTCAAGATCATTGTGATGATGCAAGAAATCTAAATAGGCAAGAGTTCAAAAATGTAATTGGCTCCCAACCAGCTAAGTTTTATGCATCAAATTCAGATTAAGAAGGCAAAATAATGGTGAACACAGGCTTGGCAGAATAACTCCAATGCTTTTCATTCTAGTATGCTGCAATCACTCAAATTCAGACAAACGTTTATGCCATGCTCCAGTCTCACAAGCTAAACTCCCACCTATGGCTATTTGTGTGTCCCAATTTAAATTCATTTATGGTTATAAACCTCAACCATGACACATAATTAGAAAAATATATCCAAAATTTGTTATATGACTATGTTCCAAATTGACAAACATGGCTTTGCCTGATTCAAGAATGGTATGTTTGTGAAGCCATATTCCATATCAGCTGACTCAAATTTGAGATAGATATAAACAGAAAAAGAGATTTAACTACATGAAAAATGTGCACACAAGAGGTTATGGGTTGGATTTTGAAATTGGGTTATAGGTAGATAGGTGTTTAAATCTTAAAATTTGAGGTGGATGAGTATTTATGGTTTTTTAGTTTGTTTGAAGATGAGACAAGTGTAGTGTTCAAATTGAGAGAAGATGAGACAAATATATTGTCATGATTCAGAATTCAAAATAAACAATAAAGAAAAAGAATACAAAAAATAACTTGTAGTTGATGGATGGATAACTAGTAGCTGATGCATTGATAACTCTTAGTTGACGCATAGCAACCTGCTTCATGGCAGACAACCTGCTTAACTAAAAGAATGCAAAGAATGCTTAACTAAATGAATAACATAAATAATGTCAGTATGTATGTACTATGGATAACTCAGAGTTAAACCCTAAACTAGAAAAATATGAAGAATACAAAAATATTTTAATACATTTCATAACTATCTCTCAACCATTTGATCTCTATAGACTTATCCAATTACAAACTATGTAAGTGTAATTTGTCAGTGTGCTAGTGCATTAAAAACAAAAAATAAAACAATTAACAAATTGCTTTTACCTAAAACATTCCATTAATAAATATCAAAAGCTATGATCACTCACTGAAAATTGTCTGTGTGTGCTAGCAGCCTTCGACCAAATTTTATTAACTCAACAGCGTTCTCGTAAAGCAAGCTCGTATCTGAAGGCATCCTGATATTTCTTTTTCTTACAGCAGCAACTACAACTTGAGCAATATCAATGACTGGGCTACCACCAGGAAGCTTTAGTCTGTAGAATGGAGTCCCATACAAAAATAAAACAGTGGAAACAACCATGGCCACTGTAACGATCCCGAATCCCAATCCCCAGCTTATGTTCTCCTGGACGTAAGCAACAATTGTAAGTGCTAAAACAATTCCAGTAGCCAGAAATAACATTGATTAAAGAAGGAATTCTTCTGAAGCATTTCAATTTTGTCTTCTTCGTCGAACTGGTCTACACCAAACGGTTCCAGAGAAGGTTTGTGTCCACCAACCCCAAATGATATCAAATACAAAGCTAAGAAATAAACACCCTTATTTGTCTTCAGAGCTGGGAGAGACACTATTTCTTAATGATATCTTTAAATAACAATTCAATTACAATGATTAGAAAAGGCTTATAAATCAAATAAATCAGCCCAGTAAATCAAATCCAAATGTGGATGAGAAATAGTGCAAATCTTGCAATAGAGATGTTAACTAAAGATATTTAAAAGATATGCATAACTACCCAAGAGTTGACAAGGATTTATTAATGTTGGCAGCTTCTTTTAGACGATGGCCTTCTGCACTAGAGCTTTTCTGCCTATTTTAAAGTTAACAAAGAACGATCAGCTAACAGTCTGGAAAATGGTTCTGTAAAACTTAAAAAAGCTCTGGCTTTAACAAAATGCAGGTTTTAAGATACCTCTCTGAACCAGCTAGATCCACTAGATTAAGCCTTCCATAACGAATGTTGGCCATGGAGTCCTTTTCCCATTGGCTCTATGTGATCTATGTGATCTACTACTCTCGCGATTCATATTGGTCGCTGCAACTCTTCTGTTTCCAACTCCCTGATAATCACAAGAACCATGACAATTTTAAGTTAAATGCAAATAATTGGCTTAAATTTGAACTAATCAAATTGAACATAAAGAGACTTGTCTTGTAAAGTACCAGAAGCAAAAGTTGAACAACATCATGCACATTTGTCACTTCAATCTCTGTAAGGTTTTCAACATATACACCCTTTCCAACATCTTCTCTCAACTGCACAAAAAACAATATACCTTGAAAATTAGAAGCTTAACTAATGAAATCTTGCTGCATGTGCTAATCACTACAAACGCAAACCTTCACACTATGCTCTTTGTATAATGTTTGAAGCTGAGAGAGTATATCTAGAATGATATTTTCCAGCTGTGATAGCTCCCCTGTATGGCCAAAATGAACATTATGGCGTAGAATTCTGCTAAACCTTATGAAGTATTCAATTTCAAACAACTTGTCACTGCCCAATTTGAGGAGGGAGTCTATAGGAGGTTCACCCTTTATGTAGTTAGATTACCTTTGAAGGAGATGTAAATAAAACCAGCACTGGAGGTGACCGTTTGGCAGTTCTATTTGTTGTGATTTGGCCAGAACGCATCCTACAGGAAATCAGAGGCTTGGAGGGTTATAAAAATGAACCAATGAACAGCGGGCCTTACCCTCAGCAAAGAGACAAATTTGACATTAACTGTGTCCATGAGACACCATTTCTTGAAGGAATTTTGCAAGGCACATCCCATGCATCTTTTAGATTGCCCCACACTACTTGTTCATGTCTATGACAGCAATCCCTTCCGTTTTTTTCCATAAAATTGAAAACTTGATATCTATGTTTTTCAAATAAAGGGTATTCAAATCAACAAATCTGATCCCCATGCATTTTGCTATAAAAATCATTCTAATATTCGGTATGTTTTGTTTGGGGCCAAGGACAAAGCATAGCTCAGTTCCAATCACCAAGGGAAATAATGTATCTG
>LPNX011127504.1:324564-374141 GCA_001517045.1 Pseudotsuga menziesii | reverse complement strand
AGAACAAGGTGACAGCCTTGACTCGAGACTTTCCCCCAAGGACACATCGAGTGGCTTGAAGATTTCTGCCACGTGATCCAGGTGTGTGAAAAGGAGGCAACAGGTCTAGTACCTTCTGCAGGTCTTGTAGAAATGACGAGGTTGTGATAAACTATAGTTGTTGTAGTAGCAGAACTTGGTGTTGGTGGATTCGCATCTAGGGCTTGTTCAGGCTGAGGTTTCAGCCTTCTCTCAAGCAATGGACGTGAACATGAAAGCAGGTCTTCACCACTTGGCCTAAACCCTCTTTCTTGCATCATGCCCTGGAGAACAAAACCAAACCCCAGAAGGATTATCAAATGGGATCAATTTTAACAACAACACTAACATCAAATATCTATGAGCTAGAAGACACAAGAAAAACATATCACAGAACAAAAATCAGCACAATGTTTAAACAAATCTAACTGGAAACCAAAAAACCAGTTACCCTCTACAAGACTCAATAAAACCCTAAAATATCTTTTCAAATAATGCTGCAAAACCACTTACCAACTTAAACAGCACTTCCTTAGAACCTAAGATCAGAAACCCAATTAATGTAAGATCAAATAAATAATACGTTCAGTTAAACAGCGCACAATCACACATCAAATTTTACTATCAAACTATTTTCTCCAAAATCAAAATCTGCTCTCAACCAAATTCCTCATCACTCTTCAATTTTTCTGCTGAAACCAACACTCTACAAATTTTCTGCTAGAACCTACTCTCAAATCTCAGTACATGTACTCAAAGTCAATATAACAAGTTACAATCATGATCAGCTATGATACATATACTAATAAAATTCCAATCTTTCTAGACTCAAAACTATTCCAAAACAACCATGATACATAAATTTACAAAATTTCAATCTTTCCAGATTCAAAACTATTCCAAAATGCACAATAGGTATGATACATATTTAACAAAAGCCAACACAAACACGGCATATAATTGAAAATAAGCCCCACAGAGACAAAATCATGAACAAAACTACAAACGAAAACCAGATAAACAATCATTCTGACGTGTACGTGTATATACCTGTGGCCATTCGGTGGAATCCATGCAGATTTGAACAGGGTTGAGCATCATTGTTCTGTAAACCAAGTACTCTAAACTCACCTACTTCTCCACAACCACACTACTGCAAATTATGATCAACAAATACCAGCCTTATAATCTCATATGAAGACCACTCAGAACATAGAAATTGCAGAGGAAAAGAACAAAAGAAATGATGGAGGCGACTGGGGTGGAACCCATGACCGTTGAGCAGCAGCAGCAAAGACAGTGCGAGGGCGATAATTGGTGGCGAGAAAGAATAAGAATGCTATGCAGTGTCTCTCCAACACTGCTATGCACCAGAGAAATCCTATGCACCAGAGAAACTCAACAGCATACGCAGGGTGCATGCAGGCTCATGGTGGAGCACTGGTGGTCAAGGGCGCGGGCAGAAATTTGAAATAAAATAACCCCAAACATATTGGATATTTATATAGTTAAAAAAAAACCCTTATTACCCCTAATATACCACCAATATATTGACTTTTAATTTTTAATTTTTAACCACCCCAATATGAACGGACGTGATATCATATTGGTCCCTAGGTGACGCCCCCATGTATGAGACTATTCTCTTTTTCATTACATTGTAGAAGCTGATACTCCAAAGAAAGCATGGGATACATTGAAATAAGTCTTCAGTGAGGAACCAACAGTAGAGGAAGATGACTTTGTAAGTCAGGCAAAGCACCATGAATCCCACACTGAAGTGGAAGACAGTCAAAATGACTGTGTCTATGAGGATCATGTAATCCCAGCAAAGGATGTTGATCCAGTTATGTTTGATGATGACAGTGAAAGCCAACCTGTCACTAAAGCGGTACTCAATAATGCGAGTAATAGTCTCTTTGAGCAAGAGATAGTTGATGGCAGCATAGAAGCTGCAATAGTTGCTGAGAATGAGCAACAACCAGCTGACAACACCAAAGAAACAACATGTAGTCTACCTCAAAATTAGAAAACCAGAAGTTTGAAGGAGATCTATGAGCAGGCTCTTGATGAGCATCTACAGTATGCTTTATTTTCTTCTAAGCGCACACTTTTTGAAGAAGCACTGAATGATGCACAGTGGAATCAAGCAAATGAGGTTGTCATTGATGAACAACACCAAGATGTGAATGCTCTCCAAGAAAAGCTGAAATATATTCATATTTTTTCTAACAAAAATGTTGAGTGTGAAGGTAGAGATGACAATCAGAAGAATCATAATGAAAATGAAGATGAGGACTTTCACTATGTTCCAGAAGATGAAGAAGATCAACTACTTAGCATCAAGATCCAGAAGACAAAGAAAAAGAATTCCAACTACACTTCAAGGAAGAAAGTCAAGCTGAAATTTTTTGAATGAAATGTAAGCCTAGCTGAGACATAGACCAGCAGACATCTTTAGGCATAGACAGTGTTGATGATGTACTAGCAGTTGAGATTAAGGGGGTGTGTTGAAATGAGTAATCTCACCGTGGTTAGGTTAAAGAGTTAGGTAACCCACAGCGGTATTTACCTACCTGTGGTATTCACCCATAGTATTCTTGTTTTGTATTTCCTATTTAAACACCTCTGAATAATGAGAAGGCAATCATCTGCCCGTGTTTCTTTTGCTCTGTTTTGTTCTTTCACATATACCAAGTATATACAAAAAATATCTCTCTCTTTGTATAGTTGAGCTTCGCTTGGCTTTGCCTTGCCCTCCCCATTTCGGAGTGCCTTATTCACTTGTGAACATTACAAACCTTTAATGCCTTAGCCGTCGTAGTGTACACAATTATGGCCATTAATGTTTATATAATATTTGATATAGCATCGAAGCATGCGCGTAGATTTCCTGGAAATAAAACACTACACTTCAACCGTTGCAGTGCCCAGTCTGTTTTTCTTTAAAGTTTACACACTAATTTGCACAATCCAACTCCTTAAATCATTCGGAAAAATATTTATAACTGTTATTTTATCCTCAACTCCCACCCTTCCTCGTCGCCATATTGTTTCTACTCTGTCTGCCTCTCACCCAAATTAACCAGTTTAACCCCATCATTACATGCTGCCTCGCACTAAATTCCCATTAAAACAACCAATGTGATTAGGAGGCATCCAAGAAAGCTAAAGCTGTTGCAGCAATGAAATCAGGTTTTCGTTGACAGGTGGCCGATACTAATCATGCTAGCCTTGGTACCTGGAAAGCAGGTCAGGTTGCTGGGGATGATGTCTTCAACGCCATTGTCCACATAATAGATTTTGGATTTCGATTCTGGAACATTACCTAGAGTGAAAAATTTATTAGAATACCATGGAGTTTGGATGTGTAAACTGCATCACCTGATTGCCGTCTACTTTGAGTTTGTGGTCTCAAAAGTGAAATCCCCTTAAGATATTTGTTGCTATTGTCAACTTTGTCTGATTTTGTGGTCTCAAAAGTGAAATCCCCTTAAGATCTTTGTTGCTATTGTCAACTTTTTTTGCGCTCAGTTCTTCTGAAACCCTGTGAGCACTAACTTATGTTTGTTTTGATTCAAAACCATGCTTCCATCCTTTAAGGCTCTCACATCCTTGTTCCTGTGAGTCCTGAGCTAGAGAACTATCAAATATTCTCTATCAAATAATTCAGGATTTGTCAATATGGTTTCTGCAACAGGTGTAACTTCTCTAAACGAGGGTTGGTCTATTTTTTGAGGTTTCAATCCTTTACTGGAGTTTTCTCATTACTTAATTTTGTGCATGTCTTCTGTTGTCTTTCAGAATCCACCTGTCCCATTGCATTAACTGCAGATTCCTGCTTATCCTTGATATTTTTTTCGAAACTCAATTTGTTTGGTGTATTGAATTCATCATCTTCAGGTTCCGAACCTGATCTGGACTTCATTTCCAGAATGTATATATAACAAATATACAATCTTTGGATGATAATTAAATGTTTATAACCTACAAACATATGTTAATATTGCTAAGTATATATATTAATTAAGGTAAAGCTCCGTATTTATATTATAACGTAGGCTGAGGGCTCAATGAGGTTTATGAAACTGCATTTAAAATTATAATTATGTATTTGACATCTGGGCATTGCAGGAGGGTTACCGCCATGTTGACACTGGTCCAGTATAGGGCGTTGAGGAATTACACCGACTGTGTAGAAGCTCATTTAATTTTGTAGAAAGGAAATTTGGCTTCTCTTGCCACAGCTAAATTTGATGGAAAGAATGCTAAAAACCAGTCGAGAATGGAATTGGGAAACACAATGGGTTTTGGGCTCTTACTTGAGGATAATATCGGAGCACAATTCATTTAAATATTTTTTTTTCAAGGCGTTTTGGTTGGGGTGCATTGACAGCTACTGTTTGTTTGACAAGGTTTTGTAGACGAGATTTATTGAGATGTCTTGCTGTGGATTGATTCCAGATAATGAATTTTCTTGGGATCCATTCTATCGTGCTTTATTGATGGCTTTTGGTCGAACGAAGTTTGGAGAGCTTGTTTTGAATGGCTTGACCAAGAATTAATACAACGGTATGGATTTTACTACCCTTGCTAAGCCCAGCGAATCAATCTATTTTATGCAGCCATATCTTGAATCAGGGTTGGTAATTGTGGTCTTATATTCATTAATTTCATTAAATTAGGTGCATAATTTAGGTAGAAAACACTAGAATAGGAAATATGTTTATTGTTGGTGAAAGCCCTTTTATCTTAATTTCCATGTCCTATCAATTGCACAGGTTGCACATAACTAGTTGAATTTGATTGTATGAATGTTGAAAATAAATTGCAGGGAAAACAAAATGGTTTGATAGGTATACCACTTGTAGGGAATTGGATGGTGCCATTCCGGAATTCTTTGCTTGATCAAAAGGCTATCCAGGGAGCAATTGAATTTCTAATAGGATGTTATAGAATTTCTTCTACAGTATTTAGTTATTATTAATGATAATGTTGTTTGTTAGTTTCAGTAATAATGTTACCATTTGTTTAATTTAGGATTACCAAAAGGTTTTTGGATCCATTGACATCTGGGAAGTACCCTGCAGATTCTATGAGGAGGCTAGTTGAAAAACTACAGTATTTAGTTATTATTAATGATAATGTTGTTTGTTAGTTTCAGTAATAATGTTACCATTTGTTTAATTTAGGATTACCAAAAGGTTTTTGGATCCATTGACATCTGGGAAGTACCCTGTAGATTCTATGAGGAGGCTAGTTGAAAAACACTTACCATGGTTTACCAGTGAAGAGGCCAAAGAGTTGAAAGGGTCATTTGATTTTATTGGTTTGAACTACTACACAACATATTTCGCAATCAACAATCCTCATCCACCAAATCCTCGCCATACAGATTACGTTCTCAATGCCGGTGCTATTTTATTGCGCAAGATTGTAGGCCATCCAATCTATTCTGCTGTTATTGGTTATTCAATATTTCACTCTGAATTTTTCTTATCTACGTTAGTGTTCGTCCCGTTGTTTCATTTGAATTTAACAGAGTATACATTGGGTCAAAGGTAAAGCCAATATTTGAGATATTTTTATTCGTTGGAATACGAGATTAGTCCATTGCATGAATTTAATTGACATTTATATAAAAAGTAAATTTGCGTATTTTGCAGACAAGGTGTCTCCACTTTTCGGTCATAGCCGGTTGGTATAAGAAAACTTATAAGCTATATAAAGCATCGCTATAACAGTCTTCCATGTACGTCGCTAAGAGTGGTACGTGACTGTTTATATTTATAGTTTTCTTTCATAATCGATCACATCACTAATTGCAAAGTAGTTAGGGTTAGGGTTGTTTTTAATAGCAAGCAAGATTTCGAACTAGTAACTTGTCATTTATTATTCACATTACAAAAATTAAAATTTATGAAAAAGGTAATTTGTCACCTTAATGTTCATTTGTATGTTCATGAATTTGAAGGATATGGTGATTATGACGATGGCACAACTCCCCTTGAACAAACGTTAAGAGATTTGGGACAAGTAAAGTACCATTCAAATCATTTATGAGAAGTCCTTAAAGCCATAAGGTGGTGTGCTTATATTGTGTACTTTTTTATTTCATGAGTAAATTGCTATGTCACGTGAATCTGGGCAGTACACTTGTCTCATTCCTGTTCATAGATGAAAAACCATAGATGATAGTCCTCCCCAAAATTCTAAGATATAAATGCATTAGTGTAATTAGCTAGATGCCCAACTGCCAAATGGAAGAGTTTATTAGGAGTTCAAACAATTTTATTAGGAGTTTGACTCTTACACAAGTGCACATCAGCTAGACTCCTAGATGCTAAATGTACTTAGACTAAGTCTTGAGCAATTAGAGTTGAAGTCAAGCTACAATAATTGTAAAATCATTGGAGTTAAAGTAATATTTGTATCTAATAGTTATCCAAAATAACCATGATTATTGTTAAAGTTAAGGTAATAGTTGTAGAATCACTCGAGTTGAGCTAATAGTTGTATTTAATAGTTAATTTAAAAGTTAATATATCAACAATTGCAGTTCAAGTAAAATTCATGATTGGACTTGAAGTTAAGCTAACAATGGTATCATCAATGGAGTTAAGCTCATAGTTGTATCTATTAATCGAATAGTTGTATCTAATAATCCAATAATTAAAGTTGAGTCTTAATTTTTTCAACTAATAGTTAATATATGGCAATTGCATTTCAAGTAAAAGTCATGATTGGAGTTGACATTATGCCAATAGTTGTATCAACAATGCACTTAAGCTCATAGTTGTATCTATTTATCGAATAGTTGCATCTAATAATCGAATAGTTGAAGTTGAATTTTAATTTTCTAACTATCACAAATTGTATTTATCATATGTTAACTAAAGTATTTTTATTTGTTTTAATTATTAATTCTAAATTTTGGACGATGTTCATAGAATCAATTTGGACACTGCGCTTGTCTCATTATCATTCGTACATGAAAAAACATAAATGGCAGTCCACCTCGAAATTCTAAGATATATACTTCTATCGGTGTAATTAGCTAGATGCCCAAATACTAGATGGAGGAATTTATTAGGAGTTCGATTGTTACACGAGTGCACATTAGCTAGACTCCTAGATGCCAAATGAACTTCGACTAAGCCTTAAACTATTAGAGTTGAAGTTAAGCTAATAGTTTTAGAATCATTGGGGTTAAGTTAATATTTGTATCTAATAGTTAAGCTAATAGTTATTCAATATAACCGTGATTAGAGTTGAAGCTAAGCTAATAGTTGAGTGATCTATAAGACTGAATGAAAAACACATATCAATATATCTCCTAACCTGCTTTAAAGATAATCGAAAACCTAAACATGCAATACAAACTTACAAACTGTATATTAGCTAGATGCCCAACTATGAGATGCGTGAGTTTATTAGGACTTTGGAGGAGTTTATTTGGAGTTCGACTCTTACATGACACCACATTAGCTAGAATCCTAGATTCCAAATTGATTAGAGTTGAAGTTAAGCTAACATGACATCACATTAGCTAGAATCCTAGATTCCAAATTGATTAGAGTTGAAGTTAAGCTAACAGTTACACTAATAGTTATCCAATATAAATGTGATTAAAGATGAAGTTAAACTAATAGTTCTAGAATAATTGGAGATTAATTTTAATTTTTACAACTATGACTGTACTTATCACATGTTAATTAAGCTTTTTTTTTTTTTGAAATTATTAATAATTAAGTTTGGACGATGCCGATAGAATCAATATAGACAGTACACTGGTCTCATTCTCGTTAAATTTTGGACGACGCTCATATAATCAATCTGGATAATATATTTGTCTCATTCTTTTCTGCAGATAAAAAAAACACAGATAGTAGTCCACCCAAAATTCTAAGATATATACACCGATTTTAATTTAAAATTATTAAATAATTTATTTTCTTTAATTCTTATTTCCAACTAAAAAGAAACAAAATATTAAAACTTATGTTGTAAGTAGTTTTCATTTGTTTTATTTTAATCACTTTTTAAGTAACTCTAAATTGAATAAACTGAATAATTTATCTCATATTTATGAGTATATCAATAAGTATTATTTTTTTATAAATGTTTATAGACCTTTCAAGTAACTATAAATTGAATAATTTATCTCATATTTATGAGTATTTCAATAAAGTAGTTTTTTTTTATAAATATTTATAGTGTACTTTGTTGTTTTGTTTAGATACTTAGTCACTATTAAGATATATACACTTATCGATGTAATTAGATAATATTTTTAATTTAAAATTATTAAATAATTTATTTTCTTTAATTCTTATATTATTTATTTAAATATTATTTCCAAGTAAAAGGAAACAAAAACACAAGGAGCTCGGGAAAAACCATATGGGAAAATGTAATAACCCAAAATATCATAAAAATTTAAAATTTTTAAAGTGACATAAAATATCTTAAATCACAGTTTAGTAACTGCTAGCGGTTAGCGGAAAACGAAACAGTTTAACAAATTTTAAGGATTAGTTTCAAATACATAAAAACTAATATAACTTTAATTTTTATAAGTTATATAAAATTGACTTGCATTTAGTTGCTGCTAGCTGTACTGATGATTTACTTTTTTCAAGTATGTGAGAAACCATGTTTGAAATTGGGGCTTACTTAACATTCTGCTAACTCAAATGGATTGCTAGTTCTTACAGGTTCAACAGGTAAGCGTATGATCAAGTAGAAGTTTATTTTGAATTATGTCGAGAAGTACTTCTTTAGCATGAATAAATGCTAGTATATAAATTGATTATTAAGATGCAAGACTCCGATGAGGTAAAGTAAATTCCTTCGTTGTTTTGAATCTATGACAATATTTCAATTTAAGCCATAATGACTTTTATCCTTAACATAATTAATGTTATTTACAAGAATGAGTTCTTCCAAGGTTTCTCTCTGTTGTAAAGATTATAGTACCTAGTCAATTATAGATTCTTACAGTGAGCATAGAGCTCATGATCTTGGCATATAATTACTTCTATTGTTTCATGATCTTACTGCTATTGTCATGTTTAATACTCAAGTGTACTGCTCTTTATGTATGAACATACTCCTATGTTTTTCAAAGGTAAAGTTTACAATGCAAAAATTAGTTACTTAAGAGAAACTTTTTCAATAAGGTTAAACTTCAGTCTTCTTGAAGACTCCTTCATTTATCAGCATCAAGTCCTTATGTGGAGAAGTTTAGAGCTCTTCAGTTTATAAATATATTGTAAATAACAACATATCTCTACTCTAATTCTCCTCTACTAGTCGTGAAACAATACCAACTTGTTTGATTTGTTTGCAAATATGATTATCTTCTTGCACAGCTAGTGGTCAAGTTGTGTACATAGTATTGACTTTATAACCATGATGCAATTGTTATTGCAATATTACAATACTATATTGATTTATGATTTAACATTATCAAACTATACCCACCATCTAACTTAAAACCTAAGGTAGTTTTACTACCTAGTATCTACTATGGTGTAGTCGAAACTATTGGCATTATATATTATAAGTTTTGTTCCTTATAAAAATACTAGTTCCAAAAAATAGTATAATATTATCGATGGCAAAAGTTGACATGATGAGCAATCATATGAACTATCCAAATGATCGATGGCATAATTTCCTTATTGGCAAATGATATGAACTTTTATACTATAGTCGATAGCATGGGTTGTATTATTGGCAATGATAAGTTTTATAATCTAAACTGTAGCGCAGACTTTGGAACTTGACCCACACTTGGTTAAATTTCTGGAAGGGCACGTGGACGAGCCTTCTCAATCCATTGGTTGACTTATAACAAAAGAAACCCTACTCCTTTGCATTTTTGCTTCGAGGGTTTGTCTCCCTATAGGTTGCGCTGTGAGACTGCTTGCGGCCATGAGAGGCCTGCTCTTCCTTAAACTTTGGCACTAAAGCCTGCATTACTGTGCAAAGTGGTTTATGGTTTCTTGGTTGGTGTTTTCAGTTTCTTTTGTGAGTTAAGGAAAACTCAGTGTGAGTGGTTTAAACTTCTTCACTTGGCTCGAAGCCTGTAAAAGGTTTTACCCTTGTGTCTGTCCGTTCTTTGCCTTGGCATCATGGAGTTTGAGACTGTCTCTTGCTACCTCTGTCACAGAGTTGGCTTAAGGGTATTTTCTTGCTTCTCGGTTTTGTGCATTCGAGTTGGATGGCCGTAACTTCTCGGCTCTGATTTCTTCTTGCTCACAGGTAAAATCTTAATCTCTACTTGAAATTCAATTTGTCAATTTATTTACTAAGTTAGGGTTTTAATAAAATATGATTCAGAGTTTTGAATATTGTTTGGATTGCAATCTTGCAAGCTGCCGCTGACAGCTCCAGACTTGAATGGAAATGCAAGCTTGTCCTTCAGTTAACTTCGTGGGCTTCCAACTGGTAATCCCCGGTCTCGTCGTGGATTCTCCTTGCTTGCAATTTGGGTTGTTAGATGAAGGTTACCGTGGTTGGAAACATGGCTTCGAACTCTCTACTGGTTATGATATTTATTTTGTTGTTTATTAACCATGCTTTATTTTAAAACCCTTGTGATACTTCGCTGGGTAGCACAAGCTTTTGAAGCTATGATGTATATGTGGTTTTGGTGAAACAGTTTTAGCCTTATAGCTTAATGATGTAATATTGTTGTTTAATATTATAAAGAACCTCCTTTATGCTCAGATTTTCAAAGACCTTTGTCTTGTTTGCTTCAGTTTTTCTTTTACATCTAAACTTCCAGAAAATGAAGACTGTGGACTGGGTTTTACTCATCCTATCAGTAATGTATTTTATTTACTATTAATATAAAAGACTTATGTATATTTGGTTTATTTAGCAGGATAGGGTTTCGACCCATCGTTTCTACAGGCTATATGCCTACCTTTGATTTAGGATTTATAATGCGAATGGTTAAATATTAATGTTTACATTGTTCATGATTTACATAAGTATTGTAATTATTAATACTCTGTATTTATAATTATTTTAAAGCTTTGTTTAAAATTTATTGTTAATTTCTAGAACTTGTTTTTTTTATAAGGGTTAAAAGGAAATACTGTAAAACCCTACAGTTTAAAAAAAAATCCGTGTTTCTGCTTATAGTATTTTTTACTCTATTTTTTAAAAATAGAATAATGAAAGACGAAGTGACTAATCGTTATAAGTTTGATACTAGCTTGTTACAATAAGAAATCCTAAGTAATTTTGACAGTTTTACTTCTAGTTTTTAGTAAGAAAAGACTTAGGTTTTTAGTGTAGCAATACTCGAAACTAGGGTAATATCGACTTTCAGTAATTTTGTAAATTAAAGGATTATAAAGAATCCTTAGGTCCTGGATAAGACATACTCTGGTCTGTAAAGTTAATATTTATAAACTGTTTTATTAATTCTTTTTCACATGTTTTCTTAAATATTAGTTACTTACTTTAATTCTGTTAACTATAATATCTTATATTTTATCAGTATACTAATACTGGAAATAATACTATTTACTATTTTCTTTTACACCTATGTTTCTATTTAGTTGGCTGAAGTAAATAAGTGCAAACAAAACATAGCACTGCTATTCAGTGAACTTCATAAACATTGAAGTAAAATCTATCTACTATTTACATTCAAATAAAGAATCATATCTACTGTTTACATTCCAATGAAACAATCATTTCATTTACTTAAAACAATCCAACTGTGCTAGAGTACGCCCTGAGTTTAGGTGTGGAAAAAGACAGCTTGAAAATTTAATTTCTATCTATTTCACTATTTACATAATCATTTCAATTTCTACTATAATCTATAATTTTACTGAACTTAACATTACACAGTTACTTTTTATTCATAAACTCCAAACACTAACATGTCTGTAATAGATAAACTAAGAAGTATTTAACTAAAGACAGTAAAAATAAAATAGAACTTGTTGAGGACAAGATGACAACAGCTTAAGGAGGTTGTTCCTCCCAACCAAACTCCCGGAGAGCGCTCAAACAACGCTTCCTCAAGACCCCCGAGCTTGTTACTGGTATTCTTAGCTGAGAACTGGGTGGATAATGCAATTGTAAGACCTCTGTCACCTGACTGGTCCAATTACCTCAGTAATAAAAATCTGCTCTCATCGGTATGATCTTCATCTTAGAAGCTGCAACTAGATCAATCTCAACAGTTATCCCCTCAAACACACTCCAGACTCCCCTCCATTGAATTTCTCTTGAGTAAAATTCATTCACCCTGAATGATCACTTCTCTAGAATGAGCAGCCTCAGCTCTCTTCAATGGGAAATTTTATAGAGATGCCTAGGTCTTTTGGGGGGTCAGTTTTTCATTAAATGAGCCACCTGCTCTGATTCCACTTTCTTGGGGAATCATGACCACAAATATAGGGAAGTTGCCACCTGCAATAGTTGGAAGTGGTTTGAGGATGCTGCCACATGTCAGTTTGCTCTCCACCCAGTCTCCTCCACCAATTGACTAGTAAACACTCTTTTAACAGCTTCCCTAAGCTGTTGTCTCCTCATTTATTTATTTATAAATAAAATATTCTGCATTTACATTAAATATTCTTGACCCCACAGGGTCATTAATTACAACTTAGCATAAACTTTAACATGTTCCTCAAATATTATAAAATTGTTTTGGCAAATTGGGGCATGTGACAGAAAAAATCCCCCCCTCTAACTAAGCAGATAGAATCATGATTCACATTTAAAAAACTTGAAAATATGTTGCTGCAATCTCTGTGATGTAGCAAAGCATCATGCATGATGTTCTATGCACAGGTCTCCTGGGCCCTGGCAGGAGGAATGTAACCTTTGCCTCTTTCTGGATGAAGAGGTGTATGATCCACTCTATTCTTCTGAAGTTAGTGTAACTGATCAGCCCTTACCATGTAGCATCTCACAGGGAGTTTGTTGCATCTCTCTGAAGGAGGTAAGATTGCATGACATAGCGCAAGGTTCTTTGTCTTCTAAGTGTCAGATGGATTTCCAGTCATCTTCCTAGCTTCCCGCTTGGGAGTAGGGACTAGATCTGGATCTGAATCACCTTGAATCTCAATCTCATAAATTGATACAGTTGGTTCTTCAATAGTAGTGGAAACTGTAAAAGAAATAGATGGAATGTTTTTACCTTCCCTTTCAAGTGGTTGCTGAGAGAGCATTGGTTCTAAAAATGACATGAAGTGTGAGAAATCATATGCCTTGGAGGCATGATTTGCAACACCCTTCGCTATGATGTTCCTAGTAGAGATATCCGTGATCTCCATTGAGTCGGGACCAAATATCACTCACTTTCGAGAGCCAGTATGAGTCATCTGGTATACAGATAACAGATTTGCAGCTAAGGAGGGCACATAAAGCACATCTTTGAACTTTCCATGTTCAAGCTTGGTAGAACCCTTCCCTTTGGCTCGAATTTAACTGTTATTACTGATCAGAATATTAGGAAAATCAAAATACTGCAAGGAAGAGAATGATTCTCTGGATGCAAGGTCATATGATTGGAAGCTCCATAAGCAATGAGGAAGGCATGTGTTGTTGAACAACTAGCCTTCAGTGCATGGCATGTCTCTTCATGTTCTTCAGTTTCTTCTCTATGGTCAACCTTCCTTGCGCTTGCATGTATAATAATGTTATGTTTCTTCAGAAGAAGAGCCATCTCATCAATTGTTCTTCTCATACAGGAGCTTTCTGGATGAAAGCCCCTTCCAAAGAAAGAACATGGGGTCTTTCCTTTGCCATTCTTCTTGCTTCTCTTCAAACCTGAAGGCTCATTTGACTGCTCTTTCTCCACAGAAGACATCCTTTTGCTTCCCTTTATCATTCGCTACCTTAGGTCCTCCAGCAACTAGTGCTTGATCTTTGGAAGATCGAATGAGCCCATTTGGATCAACTTGTCATGCTCCTGGGTGAGAGATTCAATGAAGGAGTTAAGAGTAGGCATCCTCCAATTTGGATAGTGAGCTTCACTGAACGAAAGGTTGATACAAATACTGAGTAGTCTACACCAAGTTTTGAGAGAATGGCAAGGATGAGTTGATCATCCTCCTTCTCAACATTGCACAGCTTCAACTGGAACACTAGATGCTTGAATTTGGTGAAGAAGTCATTTAGTGTTTTGAAATTGGATGGATGAAAAGAAATCAACTCATTCTCTAGCTGATAGATCCTCAGGTCATCTTGCTTACCAATCAAGGAAGCAAGCTTATCCCAAACCTCCTTAGGAGTCTTCAATCCATTGATGTGGAAGAGAAGATCTCGAGAGATTGAGAGGCACAAGCATCCATATGCTTCATCAAGCCTATTCTAGTTCTTTTCTTTGTCAACATAATGAACTGGCTTTGCCTTTGTCTCCATTGTGAGTCTGAAGAGTCTTTTGGAGCGTAGTTGCATCTCCATGTCCTCCTTCCACTGGTGGTAGTTGAAAGGAGTGAGAACCTCCATTGGAGGGGCCATTTAGAATGCAGTGAAAGAGACTGAGTTGTTGTAGCGAATGCAGTGAAGCAGACTGAGCTGCTTGTAGCGAATGCGGTGAAGGAGACTGATAAACCTGTAAATCACACAATAAAAAAGACAAAGGAAGGTCGACAACTTGCACTTTTGGAGTTTCCTTCACACCCAACATAGTTGATCAAGCAAGCTTGATCAACAATTCCTTTACTTGGGATATTAAGTGGTAAATTCTCAGCTTCTGGTGCAGTATTGGAAAGGGCAATTTTGCTCAATTTTTTGTTTGGATCCAAGTATGAATCTATAGTAGGAGAAGTTCCTTGTCCTACCGAGGCTTTGATACCATATTAAATTGAGCACATAGATCACACAATTTTACTCAGAAATTGAAGAATGAAACAGTGCAAAAATGGCTTACAATTGTAAATGCTTTCATTAGTTAAAAGTAATTAGATAATTAATTACAATGAAGTACAATGGCTAAATAGCTTCATGCAATTCGAATCCATGTGAGGAAATTCGAATTGGTTTGACTCTACTTGACTAAATGGTTAACTGACCTTGTCTAAATCATTATCGGAGTTCAAAATCCAAACTCAAGTGTCTAATTCAGTGTTAACTAGTCTAACTAACTGAGGTAGGTGAGTAAATGCGCCTCACATGCATGCAACCATGCAAACCTAGCGCTAACTGAGTAGAACTGAATGTAACAGACTAGAACTGAACGTAACTGACTCCTAACTGAGCTTGACTAGTCACCAGCTGAACTCAACTAATGGAGGTTGGCATCGACACTCCTAGTGGCTCCTAATTTGTAAGGATTGATCTAGGAGGCTCCTAAACTGATGCATGCAAGTGCAATCAGTGGTCGTTGTCCTCAATTAGTGCTCCCCACACTTTAGTAACTGGTACATGTGCCCCAATTAGGTCAAGTGGACCCAATGGTGCTAGTGACTAAAAATAGACTGAAAGGACTCCTGATTTAGACATAAATGGCCAAATTGGACAAGGGAGGATTATAATCTTAACACTGAGTCATAGCGGATGGAACTCTACACTGGAGAGTATTTGTGCTAGTGTACCCATGATATCATGGCGCTTCCTTTTCAAACAACTGACTAACAAGATATTCGTTAGCAAAGTGTTGAATATTGGACTGGCAATGAATGAAGTTGTGAGTAGAGAATATGTGGAAGACATGGTAAGGAGATTGATGACTGGGGTTGAAGAGAGGCAAATGACGAAGATAATTGGTGAGTTGAGAAATGAGCCTGTGAGGGTAGTAGGAAAAGGAGGATCTTCTTACAATAACATGGAGAAGTTTTTCAAGGAAATTCAGAAGGTACTGCCAGAATCTTGTAGCATGTATTCTATACTTACAATAACATGTATTTTCATTCATATATATATATAATGAAATGAGAATCCTCAATAAAATAGTTTTTTTCCAAGGTTTTATTTTAAGAACAAAGAATATTGCGCATCACATTAGACGCGTCATAAGGAGTATGCGAAGAGCACATGACCAAGCTCAGCAACACAATAGCCTTTTTATAATAAACAATATGTGTGGTTGATTCAGAAAACAAGATAAGTGGAATATTATATCCAGATTCAGATGCGAATACAGGCGTAGAATAACTACCAACCAAAGAACGAGTATTGATGATTGCCTTGCTAATATAAAAGAAGACAAGTCTGATTCCATTTTATATCTGAAAAGACTATATATACGTCATACATGCCAAGATCAACACCAAAGGTTTGACATGGACACATTCCCATTTAGTAGTGAAGATTCCCCATACCATGACATAACCAAGAGAACCATGTATTAACTGGTGATATCCTTTTTCTACTCTATTAACCAACATTAGAAAGTCGTTAGACGACTCTACGATTTTCAAAAATGAGCTACAAAAAATAATATTCTAGCTTTAAATATGCATCATGTTTTTGTTCTCATAGAAGTACTCACCATTTACTGTAGTATGTTATGATTTTTACTTTTCAATGCCTTACTTGTGTAGAGCTCAGTCAGTTAAGACCTCTATACTCAAGGGTATCTTTGAAATGGTAGATATCATATAACTAAACAAATGCCTTACACATGGTCTAGTTAGCAGACATATTATTTTGCTTCACCGCAAAGAGGTATTATGATATGTTCTAAACCAGTTCCCCAACTGCCATGTCTCGAATGTTGATCTTCCTTCACCATTCTATTCACAGCTTTGGTGAAGGCCAAGCTCTGCGCAATAATTTTGTCACCTCCTGTAATATTTGGTTCCAACATGTATAACTCTCAGGGTTTGTTTTGTAACCTTTTGCTCAAGCCTAGGATTCTCTATCCACTGTAATGGTTAACGAAGTTCGATGTGGAGGCACACATTCCAAGTTAAGGTTGTTTTCTCCTCCACTGGATTCACTATTTTTCTCCGGTAACAAGAGAATATATTACCACTATAACCATTTTACATTTTAGTCAATTTCATGTATGTGTGAGCCACTTAAGTTGGCAATGTTCATTTGTGAAGGTGCCTTAGGTTATGATAACAACCCTATGTTGCGTCCCAGGCGATGGATGGAGTGATATCATCAGCTATTTTAATAAAGGGTAAAGAATTTGAATAAGATCCAATTAATTTTCTAAAATATTGAATGTGTAAGGTGGTTCAAATTTTAGTGCTTTGGAGAAAATTTAGGGTTTCTATGTAGAGTTATTCAAAGTAAGACATCAATGTTCAAACTGAGACACAACAATTCAAGGAAAAAATAAGAATAAGGAGTTGCCAAAAACTAAAGCCTCTTCATTAAATCTTTCTTGTGCAAAATTTCTTTCGTGAAGCTCTATTATTGAAAATCAAATTTGTTACTGTTGGTCAGTATCATTTTCTTGAAATTTTACTGCTCCATATAAAAAAGTGGTTACAAAATTCAAACTTGTTACTTTTCAACTTTTAATAAAATTTGGCTAGATTACCTGGTGCATAGAAAACTGCTAGATTACCTGGTGCATAGAAAAATGTGGTTACACTTTTCAATATGATTAATTGAGGTTCTCAATCAAGGTGAAACTATCCAACTACGATTATGAGGACATTACCTTATATATTGCCACATTGTAGTTTATTACCCTTCAATTACCTTGTTATATAATTTGCCTTTAACTTTTGTGCTTATTGACTAAAAATTGTGGGTTTATTGAATATTTTGAAAAAATACTCCGAGAGTCTTTGAATTGCTTCAATTGTCTGCATGGTTGATTTCTTAGATGTGTGTTGCAGGTTGGCTATGGAATGAAAGCTGCCATGGATGCAAGCATTAATAGGAAGGATATGTTTGTGGTATCCAAACTTTGGTTGGTATAACATTTTAACATTTTAAAATTTTCTACCTCACGTTGGAAATTGATCTCTCATTTATTATATACTACATTTTGGAAGTAAGATTAACCTACCTGATTTTATACCAACAACCTTGACCTATGCCATAATGGCCAACTTTTCATTTTCTTTTCTGTTTGGAATTTTCAGCAGGTGCGCTAGTATGTCTCCGGATAAAGTCAGAGTTGCTCTTGACACATCTCTTAATAATATACAGCTTGACTATATTGATCTTTACCTGGTATGTAACGCTCATGTTTGAGATGGAGTAATATTGTTTTCAATTGGTGGATTGATTTTTAATTTCACATAAAAAAAATTGTTGTTTTTTCAGGTTGGGGATCAGCGTCACCATTGAAATATGTAATGACAGCTAACCCTGGTCATTTAATGAAATCACGGGTTTCATTCATAGGTTTCCAAGCAATTGAAGATGTAAAGTGCATCATGGCAAATATCTTTTATCAAGTCATCACGGGTAAAATTATGCCCAAGATCGCGGTCATTTGGATCATCGTATTTGAAGTATCTCACATTTCATGTGTCGAAGAGAATCACACTCATGATCACCAACCAAGCTTAATCCACATTTCAAAGAGAAAACAACTGAATTAAATTGTATACAAACCTGGTGCTTAGGAAGGAAATGATATTCATCTTATTGTTATGAAACGACTGCTAATATTTCTAGGAAGTTAATTTTTTATGCCATTTTGTAAGTAGATGGTAATGAATTTTGCAGAACCACTGAAAACCCACTTCCTAAATGACCTCATTTAGCCAGATCACATGTTGTTTTCCCAAAACTTGAATGGATTTGTAGGAATCTTCCTTTGATTGACACTAGATTTCCCAAGTTTTAATGGCGTTTTTTTTCGAAGTGACGTGTTTGAGGTTAAGTCAATACGTATTTGATAGTGTAACTAGTGCGATATGGATTGATGGATCTTGCTTTTAGTTTTAGAAAGGACTATTAAGAAGAATCCAAGAGATAGTTGAGCTCGAGAGCTGAGCTTGGATTATAAATATCCATGTGCTCTGTATGTAAACAAAGATCTTCGGGCAGACAGGAGGAGATATTAATAAAAATAATATCATTTTATTATTCAATTCCGTGCTATGTTATTCACTTTCAGGTTGAGAAATCGTCTCAGTACTTACTCCAATGTATGCATTGAAAAGTTTATGTTGCAGTTGTTGATTTCGTAGCTGGCGTTACTCTTGGGCTCATGATCCATATGGTAAGGGGCCACCATCCTAGATTATGAAGCTGTGCTTTGATGTTAGTGTATAAAGAACGTGCGTGATAAGGTATATACTTTTGTTTCTGTATGAAATTGTAATTTTTGTCTGGTGTATTCTTAGAGAATATTAATTCTTCAGTTGCAATTTCTTTCAGGTGTTGATAATTTCATGCAAGTAGCAATAATTTCTTTCAGGTGTTGATAATTTCATGCAAGTAGCAATAGATATGTTGACAAATTTGTCTTGGATTGCATTTTGTTAAAACTTTGAAGAACTTCATTTTGCAAATCTTGGTGTTTGATCACCCATGTGGTTTTACATAAACCACATTTTTTCAAATTGCAATTTAGTATCAATGTGTGAATTTCGTTCATTCAGGACACATTCTTCATTACAAATTCATTTCAAATATGTGATTGAATCTGGTAACTCTTGTAAACTGTAATTGCTGCTTTGTATTGAGCTTGCGAAATTTTGATCCATTACTAGGCATCTAATCATATTTTATGGTTCACGATTTGTTTGACATATTTTGTTTATAAAGTTTTCCCCTCACTAAATGTGTTTCCTCTAAAACGTTTTCATATTCCTTGTTAGACCATAACATTTTTGTTTCAATATATTGTGCTTCCGTCATCAATTTGTTTTATCTTTCTCAAGCTGGTGAAACGTTTTGTCAACCAACGGTATCGAATGTTACATAGATACATTATATTATCATCTGTAATTCCATGTCGTTCCATTATGATATGAGAATGTAATGGCTTCATTCTTTTCAATGTGTTTAATTATATATTGGTAATTGTTATGTTACATCCCATAAAGATTTTTATTTATTTTTATTTTTAATAGTGTTTATGTTATAAGATTATCGCCTTGTGTTTTGTTTTATTTTTTGTATTATAAAAAGTTTAAATGTTAAATTTATGTTAAATATCAAATGTTCTTTTGTTTTATGCTTTGAACTTTTAATAATATTAAGAAACTCATGTTCATAGCTAGCCTTAAAGTGAGTAGCAATGTGAGGACATTGCCACCTTACCACCAGGTGGCTTTTGTTTAGTTTTACAATTATTATTCAAACGAAGTATATTTATTGATACCATTCTCCTACACAATAAAAAAAAAAATCAAATTTTAAAAATCAAATAATTTTTTTATCTATTTATAAAAAAAATAATATTAATAAACTTATTAATAAACTTAAAAAACATCACTTATTTAATTTTACAATTTTATTCAAACCAAGTATATTTTGTTATATCATTCTCCTTAACCAAGGAACCCAAAAATAACACTTCTAAGGTTTCTCGTGACATTGTCAAAGCTGGTGCTCCAATTTTTAACCTACCCTTGAAAATGATTCTCTTTCGCCTTCCTTCCATTTAAGTCCCCATCTGTATAAATTAATTCGTGGAGATATAAATATACAACTTGGGAGGGTAAAAAATACAAATAATTTTTTTATCAGTCTGTTGTAGAATAATGATTGTTGCCGCATGTTCATTGCTTTCAAGGCGCTAAGATCCAACCGTCAGCAATGAACCTGCGACAACAACCATTGCTCTATCGCAGGCTGATTAATGGTGTCCAATGTGGCCAAGGACTAATAAACATTTATTGTGAATTAATACTCAAATGCTTTTTGGGATAAGCATTTTGAATTAATAGACATATGTTGTATATAATTTATGGTTTTATTTAATGGCAATTTTGAATTGAAGTGGGGATTCATAAACACCAAACAGATTGACAATCCCACGTTAGGGCTAATGGATAAGAATTGTTTACAGACTTTAGTGGAATGGTTGTAGTGGAATATTGGTTTATGAAATGAGAATTGAGTAGTTTATTTATTTCATGTTTTGGATTTTTTTGGTAGGATTTCAGTAAAGTCTTTTGGTAGATTTAAATTTGAAAGTGTTTTAATTGTGATTTTGAGTCCATATTTAGATTTAGCACCCTCAAATACCGTCATGGCATCCAAATTATGCAAGTTTATTAGTTTATATATGTGATTCTAAGATTTTTTAAAGCTTTTTAACTCGACTCCAAATAAAATAAGTCGAAAAATATACTAGAAAAAGATTAAATACATAGAATATTTAGACTACACCAATGATAATATACACATTGTCATACATAGTAAAAAAACGGATGAAGTTATGAGGTGAAATTAACTCTAAATGAATGAAGGATTTACTTAATTGTAATTGGTGGGAAGTAGGAGGTGGGATATAGGATTCTTATTTTACTATTTTATATTATTAAATACTTATTTTAAACATGGATTTATCATTAAAGAGATCCAATTTTTTGAAATGTAAATTTGTTACACATTATTAAAAAAATAATACTTAATAGATTTGGATTTAAGAAGAATTTACATTAGTTTTATTTTTATTTTTATTTTGTAAAATGACATCATTTTTCTAATAATTTTTTAATAACTTAACATGATAATAAAACATTAGCCATTCTCAATAAAATCAAACTAAAAACATTTATTTCAAAATCATATATATATAACTTCTTATTGAATTACTATATTCCTAATTCAAAAAAATTAAGCAAAACAATTTTGACTTCACTCTCAACTTTTATGTGTGGACTTATCATGATTTCGGTCGAACTTCATAATATTTTAATTCGAATAGAAAATATGTATTAAGGTCGAATTAATGTGAGAGTTTAAAAGGGTTTGAATTTTAAAATTTTTTGAAACAAAATTAATGTTTTTAGTATTTTATATTTTTAATAAAACAAAATGATTGGTTAGGTGGAATTGAAATATTTATTTATTTTTTAATAATAAAATTTTGTTGTATTTAAGATAAACTAGAAAATAATTGCAAATTCATTTAATTAAAAATGAATTTTGTTCTTTGCTAAGTAACAACATATTAGAATTCAGACTGGTAATGAGGAAGGAGAGCCGACATATGGAGGTTTACGAGGGCTTTTGACAAGGGTTTTGGCACGCAACACTGAATATGGATCACCCCTGTATTTGGCAGTCGCGACATTCCATTCATTGGCAAAAGAGGAACGAAAATGGGGGAATCCAAAGGGGGGGTTTCAAACCCCTCCCAAACGCAGTCGACGATGGGAATCCCTACAGCAGATTCACAGAACATGACTGGTGCAAAAATAAAAGGAAAATGCAAAGGGGAAAACAAGCAAATGCAAGAGATGACAACCATGAATAACATTGGCAAATGCATTCCGAAGGCAAAATATATACCTAGCCTGCAAATCTAGGCAGAAGGACTCAGATCACACATACAACACATGAAAGATCATGCTCTCATTGGCAAATTTGTAGGGATCTGGCCCTCAGAAAAATCCCTTCAATGGTGGATAAATGTAACCTGGAAACCACTGGGACATTATGAGGTCCATATGGGGGAAAAGGTCTTCTTCACTGTGGTATTCTTGAACCTTGAGGACAAAACCAAAATCTTTGAAGGAGGACCGTATTTCTTCAACTCAGCTGGACACCTCTTGAAATCCTAGAAAGAAAGGTTCAGTCCAGAAAAAGAGGATTTGACCTATGTCTAGATCTGGATCATATTTTACTCCCTTCCTTCGGATTACTAACACGAGAGCATTTTGGAGGCCCCAGGGAGCACAATAGGAGAATTTGTCAAAATAGCAGAGCATACCAAAAGAATGAGGTACACATCGTATGCTCGCATCTGTGTTTACATGGACATAACGAACTTAAGAATCCTCAAATAATCTTCAGTGTTTTGAGAATCGACCAGTCCATCATGGCTTTAATTATGTTAGGGTCTATCATTACACCTTCATGAGATAAAATGACCCAAATACTCTACCTCATTTATCCCAAAGAAACATTTTGAGGGTTTTGCATACAATTATTTCTCCTTTAGTAGTTGTAGTGCCCTGTCAACATGTTGAATATGTCCTTCCCAAGGCTTTCTAGATTAGTATATAATCAAAGAATACCATCACAAATCTTCCAGGGAAAGGCTTAAAAATAGAATTCATCAAATCTTGAAATGTGGAAGGCACATTTGTGAGACCAAATGGCATGACCAAAAATTCATAGTGACTTTCATGAGTTCTGAATGCTACTTTGGGGATGTCTTCATTCTTCATTCAAATCTGATGATACCCAGAATGAAGATCCAACTTTGTGAAGACAACTACTCCATGTAATTCGTCTAACAATTCATCAATAACATGAATGAGAAATTTATCTTTAATGATGATCTTATTGAGATATCTATAATAAGGACACATACGCCATGATCCATCTGGCTTGAGTATCGTTACCATTGGTGCATAGTAAGAACTTTGGCTAGGCCTAATTATGCCAACCTCTAACATTTCAACAACCATACGCTTAATTTCTCTCATCTGGATATAGGGATATCGGTATGGCCTGATGTTAGGAGGAACACTGCTTGGAATTAAGTGGATAGCATGATCAAAGTCTCGAATAGGTGGAAGATCTTTGAGAATATCTTCAAATACCTTGGAATGCTTATTAATGACCCTTTGGAGATTTGGGGAGTTAGGGAACTTTGATGTTTGAACATATAATGAGCATAATTGTGCAAGTACACCTTAATGTCCATTTTTCAACAAATTTTTCATACCATTAGAGCTTATCACCTTGCTTGGTTTTCCTTTGATACCATTTAACTCATATTCTTTACTTCCCATGAAAATTTCATGAAAAACTTTCAAAAATTAAAAGCCATTGTTCCCAATGATTGTAACTGTTGGACACCTAAGACAACATCAACCTCACCCATTGTGATAGAAATCATTGGACTATTCAATACATATTCCCCCATAACAAGATTGATATTATGACATTTCCTTGAGCAATTTATAGTTCCTCCATCTGCAATCATAAATTGAAACTCTGGTGCAGGATATGCAAAGAAATAAGAACTTTGGCTAATTTATAGTGAATGAAATTATGAGTACTATCAAAATCAATTAACATTGTTACCTTATTCTTTTTGATGTATTCTTCGATCTTGAGAGTTTGAGGAATGTTAATTCTAGCCAATGCATGACAAGATATGGTTGTAGTAAAGTATCATCTTCTATTTCTTCTAAATTCGCCTCTTCTTGAGATGCTTCCTCTTCTTCACAATCTATGTAGAATAATTTCTTCTCACTGCACTTATGTCCCTTACTATACTTTCTATCACAATTAAAGCATAATCCTTTCTCTTATTTCATCTAGTTTTTTTGTGGTGGTTTAGAAGAAGGAACATTATTTTTTTTGTACGTGTTGACGAAGGGATTTCTAGTGATCATTGCCATATTTTTACTTTCAACTTTCCTTCCCATCATGAAATCCTTATCTAGGGATGATGGTTCAAGGAGACACACCTCATGTTGAATGTTATATTTCAAGATTCCAATAAAGAGATCTAAAAAATTATCTTCTGAAATATTATTCACTCTAAGACTTAGTTGTTGAAATTGATTGATGTGCTCGGCAACTGGACCTCTTTGCTTAAGATTTACCAACTGGCTAAAGAAGGTGTTGTTATTTATATCCCCATAATGTGTAATCAATTATTCTATGAATATAGACCAAGAGATAATAGAGTCCTTTTTACAATCACAAAGCCATTGGTACCATACAAATTGATCAAGTTCTAAATATAAGGATGCAATAGTTACCTTTTGCAAAGTGAGCACTTGGTGTATATCAAAGAATTGCTCCATCTGAAAAATACACGTGATTGGATCCTTGCCATCAAAATTTCTTATGTCAATATTGGGGATAAAGTAGTTCCTTGGACCTGAATTGAACCCATGATGTTGTAGCGAATCATCAACTTTTGAGGACTCTGACTTCCTACTCTCCAATTTTTTTTCAATTTTCTCCAAACTTAACTTGAATATTTTTTTTTTCCTCCTTATCTTTTTATTGAGTAGATACATGAGGAATGAAACTATTTTTATATCCTTCATCAATTTCTTCAAGTCTCGAAGACCTTCTTTTCTAGCCATCCCTTTGAAATCCTCTTTAATAGCTATCTTCTTTTCCAATTTAACTAAGTCATCAATTTTTGCATTTCCTTTAATCATATCTTCCAACTTGGACACTCTAAAAGATATGTCTTCCATTTCATCGTATGTTGAGGATGAATCCTCTGGGGTTTGAGTTGAGTGTGATTATTTCCACTTCCTTTTGGTGGAATTTTGAACAATAAATATATATCACACCCCAGGGTTTACCACAAATAGATTATTCTACTCAAAGTTATTCAAATGCAAAATGATGTACCTTTTTCAAACTATGATTAGAAGATTGTTTTATGTTTGACTTGTAACTAAGGTAAAATTTTAATTTTCGACTTCTCTAGGTCTGAAAATTTGGCCTATGGTACCCTGATGTGTCCTCTTTCCAGTGCCGCAAGTTTGACCTAATTTGGATGTTCCAAAAAGAATTTATTGCAAATATCCCAAAATTTCTTATTTTTGGCCTATCCAGAAGAGTGAACTTGTATGGTATGCCACATGTCCAATATTTTGTTTCTGTAATTTGAAAACTCTACCAAAGATACCATGCGTCATCTTCTTTCAGATGAAACTAGTCTCACTCAATTTGGATTTCGGATGCCTCATATATGGCCTTTTTCTCTAGAACACATTTTTTAGATTAGCTTTTGGACTAGTCAAAAACCCTATATTCCTCTGCAATTATCTCTGAAATTGTAATGTATCAGGACCTAAATTTCAGAATGGAGCTAGTTATTCTTGTTTTATAAGTGGGGTTTTAACCTCGATCTCTGAATCCTTGTAGAAAAATTGTTGTAGTGAAAATTCCAAGATGACTCACTTTGTAGAAGCCAGACCCGAGGAAAGAGCTTTGATACCAAATCTTATACAACCAAGTTCCATAAATAACATAAAAATAACATAAATAGACGAAAGAGAGTAATTCATGCCTTAATAATGAATAAAATAGATAAATAACAATCATTTTTAAGGAAGGAACCTTCCTTACACAATGTACTTGTGTACCCAAGACAAGACAATATACAATGATGACTAAACTAAGAATATCACCTTCTTATATATAAGAGACAAATGTGTACAATAATAACTAATAGACCCACTAATAGACCCAATCCGACATAAATAATATGTAATGCACCACAATATAAGGGGGTAATGCGCTACACTATATGGGGTAATGTGCCATCATTAAGGGATTAACAATCTAAAACACAATGTAATCCTACTTAGATGTGCAACAAAGATTAACAACAAAACTAGTGAAGAAAATATTGAACAAAATACATAAAAGATAGAACTCATTGGAATAAATTCTTCTTCTGTATTAATTCACTGATAAGTGTACAATATAAATACATCTCCAAAGGAGAAATTCATCAGCCTAAGAAGGCATTGGAATCCTCTCATTGGGCAGACTTAAATTATCATAGAAACCATCACTAGACTTGAGAACTAGTCCTAAATCATGAATGTGCTCAGTTAACTAAGTGTAACTGAAGTTGATTGGACCTAGATGGTGCATGAGAGATCTAATTAACGATAACTAATGATGTAGGGGCAAATTTAAGAGGTTTAGTTGACTATAAGTGGTCACCAGAGCTCATTATCAGCCCAAAATGATGAAATTAAGGAATGGTGGCCCAGTTAACTAATTGTAGACTGGTTAACTAAATTTAATTGATGGTGTATGGCTTAAATCATGGATGAGGGTGCATGAGGTCCGAAAATCATGGATGAGGGCACAATTGTGGGTAATGAGGTAAAAAAGTATAGGGATTGAGGCACTAGGAAGTCAACAACAAGTTCTAGGTACTAGGGAGGTCAACAATGTTGCATGCATTTTGCAAGGTTTCATTGTTGCATGCATGCATGAATCAGGTCTAGATGAAAAATATGTTCCAACATTGTTCTCACTATGGCTGTTAAAGTGTGGCACTTCTTTGTAGTCATCAATTAACATTTATTAGGTCTCTATCCCTTTCTATATTACATATGCAATCATTAAATTTTCTATCAAAGAAATAAAATAAAAGAACATTCATGACTCGTGATCAGGTCCAAACGACCCTAGTGTTGTAACTTAGAGCTCTGATACAACTTGCAACATACCCAACCTAGGTAATTTGGTAAGGAAGGGTACAAGTTCTCTCTCTTATGATAAATAGGGATGCAATCGGGTTTAGCACAATGGATAGTTTCACTTATTTAGGTCTTCTATATGGTAAATAAATTTAAATTTTCTCAAGTTAACTAGTCATGCATAAGATTTTCTAATTTAACTAGGAATTTAACAACTAGTTTCATAAACTAGTTCTAGGAAAACCTATCATAACAAATAACGATGATAAATGTTAAGCCCTTAATGAAGGCACATTACCCCATATAGTGTAGCACATTATCCCCTATATTATGGTGCTTTACATATTTTTCATGTCAGCTTGGTTCTATTAGTTGTTATTGTACACCTTTGTCTCCTATATATAGGAAGGAGATATTCTCATTTTAGTCATCATTGTATATTGTCTTGTCTTTGGTACACAAGTACATTGTGTAAGGAGGTTCCTGTTGATGTATTAATAACTTCGAAATGTATTCACATGTATATCTTATGTATTGTACCCCGATGTTTATTCCGGGAAGTGTCTGTAATGTATTGGAGTCATGTCATGCCCTGATGTGCCTATTGGGAGATTCAATAGTGTAAACAAGTCACAAACAAGTAATGTAAAGTCATTGTGGGCAACCCTCCTATTAATCAAGGGTTAAAGTCCCCACAATTGTGGGGCACTAGGGTTATTAGACTCTCCTAGAGAAGTCGGCCCTAGGTGAGTTAACGTAATTCGGGTCATTAGTACCCCAGTTGTGGTTACTCGAGCCTACATAATTGAGTTATTATTACTCGAGCCTATATAATAGAGTTAAAGGTTAAGTGAACGAAAGAATATAAATAGAGAGTGAGACTCTCTATTTATTACACACACACTCACTCACTGGGGTGCATGAGTGAGAGAGAAGAAGTTGGGATCAAGAGACAACTGCTGTCGGAGATCATCTTAATGTTTTCGGGTTTTACTTTTGCTTTTGGTGCTGATTCTATCTCTGAGGAAGTTGCGGGGTTTTCTCCTTTACGGTTTCCCCGAGGAAAATTCTTTGTGTCTCTTGTCTCTTGTGTTTATTGTTGTGCATGTTATTCTCTGAAATAAGATCCTAAGATAATGCTAGCTTGAATGATAAAAATCTAACATGGTATCAAATATAACCTGAGAAGAAGACATTGTGCAGCTGCAGAAGCTAGGGCTTCTTACTTTTTGGGTCTCTTTCCACAATCGATCAGCAAAAGTATTCTAAGATGACTCTCCATTGAAGGGCACATCTTTCTGTTGAAGCAGAATTCGATTTCGGGCATTTTCAGTTTTTGGTGCGGGAAATTAGGGCTTTTTACAGAAGAAGATTTTTTGAGTGAGCCTAGCATAGGATTTTTCTCCTCATCAAAATAGAATTTTAGAGACCTGGGTCGAGATTTTTGGTTGTGTGTAACTACAGGAAAGTCAAACCGTAGTTTGACCCCGAGCTGGAAAAACCCTAAATACTAAAATTGATAAGTTTTGGTACATTCGCTATATCTCAGGATTGCAGAAGTCTCTAGGGCCGAAACTTTCATAGGTAGAAGATACGATCCTGATGTACAATGTATCCAAGTTTTAGACTCAGATTCACTATATTCTAGGATATATGATTCCTCCAAGTTAGGGTTCCATCCTCTCCCATGATTCATCCCTACACAAGACACTTGGGGAGAATTGCTATATCTTGGGATACAGAGGTCCAAATGAAATTTCTCAAGATGTTCCAAAAATGGCACGGACTTTAATTTATGTGGTCAAAGTTTCAAATCCCGAAGATACAATAGTGACATGTGGTAGTCTGTACAACTTCACTATTCTGAACAGTCCTGAAACATGTCACCTTGGGAAACTGCTCATAAGTCCCAATTGGTGAAACCAAATTCTGATGAAACCTGTAGTGTTGGAATAGGGACAGGTGAGGATACCTCTGTGAAGTTTCAGACATAGAGGATCAGTAATTGCGTAGATACCTAATAAACATTATCAGGAATTTCTGTAGAAGAAATTGGAAAACTAGGGCTTCTTGTTCTGGGAGCTTCCCTCCACTGTTTTTAGAAAAGGAGTACATTGGACAGCTCACCTTGAAGAGGTCTATCTTTCTATCCAATCAGATCTTAAATATTCCAAGTTTTGAAAATTAGGGTTTCTCTGACAAACCCTAGATCAACCAGCTTCGGAACCAAGACGGACACCTCAAATCGGTAAGATCTAATCTTTTGCTATTTTCATTTGAGGTTCTCATTTCAAAGTGATCTATCACATCAACTTGATGATAAGCTTGGTGAAGTTGAAAACTTCCAAGCATGGAAGTATATGATCTCTCTGAAGAAAATGATTGGACACCTACATAAGTAGAGAGGTTCCAGTTCCAGAGGGAGATGAGGCTAAAAGCCTTACACCAGAAGAACTCAGTCAAGGCCAAGAAGATCATTGTGGATTCAATCACGGATCACCTTATATCACAAGTGTATTTACTGAAGACACCAAAAGAAGATGGGAGAAACTAAAGATCAAGATTTCACGATTCAAAGAAGATACCTCAAGCGATGAGGAATATGAAGAACTCAATTCTTGAAGAGCCTCTTATCCATCTTAGCATTTGGATAAGAAATGATGCTATTACGAATGGAGAAGATGATGAAGTTGAAGGCTCAAGAAGGAGTCTACCCATGAAACAAATAAATATAAGTATTCAATTGTCATTTCATGATATTGTTCTGTTATGGATTTGTCTATATTCAGTTGATGTATTATGCACGATAGAATGTTTGCATTAATGACAATATACTACTAATATGCATGTAATGGGTAAGTAGCTCATGGTGCTATACAACTCTCCATTGCTACTTATCTAGAATGAAACCTCTTTGCTGACATATTGGATTAGTGCAGAATCTCAATGTTGTCCTAGTAGAGATGGAAGGAATCTAGAAAGTTTCCATGAGATATGGATGAATGTTGTATTGGCTAAAATAGTTGCATAATCATATATCTTGATGCAAAAGAATTTTTAATTATGAATATACCTTATGAAATGTTTCTAACCATAAAACTAATGAATTTGACTTGTAGAAAAGATCGATGAGACTTGTTCTGAAGAACAAGTAATGACAGTTCAAGATGAAGAATAATATGACAAATGTAGTGACATCATTGATGCAGAACCTTCCAGCTATGAAGAAGTAACCAAGAAGAAAGGGGAGACCAGTTCAAGAAGAATGATGTCTAGGATGCAGTAACGATACGTGAAGGGAAGTTCGTAGTTCCATCATGCAGTAGATGGAAACATCGTGGGATACAAGGCAAGATTCGTAGCACGAGGCTTCTCACGAAAATAAGGAATATATTATGAAGAGATATTTGCAGCCAATGGGAGTTGAGACACATGACAGGAAGAATCATGTGTGCAAATGAAAGAAGGCCTTGTACGAGCTCAAAAGACACTCATGGGATAACACATACATGAGGAGCTTGATGAAGATCTAAACCTTTGCTATAAGGTTGAAGATGAAAGTCTATAGAGGATGACAAGCTCACATATGGGTGCAAGAAGAACTTTTGAAAAAGTTCAAGATAGAGGATCTTGGTATCCAGTGATCCTAGATGGATACATAGAATATTAGTAGCAGAGGAAGCTACTTGTCACTCCGGTACAGAATGTTTCAGTGCATAGAGTACGAAAGACAGAGGGAGAATGATGCTCCGCTTCAGAGGGAGTGACTACAGAATATCCTGAGGTTTGACATGGTACAATAGGACGGACAAATTACTGATGATTCTAGGATTTACTAAGAGTAAAGCGGATTCCAACCTTTTCTTCAAGGTTGAAGGTGGAAGACCAGTGATGCTCCTATTATATGTCGATGACTTGTTCCTGACAGAAAAGAGGAACTCATTAAATTTGCAAGAAGAAGACTTGCTACCGAGTTTGAGATGAAGGAATTGGATATGATGCACTATTTTCTAGGCATGGAGGTGTGGAAGAATGCAGATGGAATATCCATGGGACAAGGGAAGTATGCGGTAGAGATCCTGAAGAGGTTCAGGAGGATGGACCGCAAGGCCATGACCACACCTATGGAATTGAACCTAAAGCTTCTAAGTGATGTTTCATTAGAGCGGTTGATGCTAGGATGTATCATCAGATGATTGGGTCCTTGATGTACCTGATGAATACGAGACCAAATATTTGCTTTGCTATGAACACCTTGAGCCAATTCCTGGCAGATCCGAGACATGTTCACTTGATTGCTCCAAAGCATATTCTAAGGTACCTGAAGGGTACAGTTGATTATGGGCTCAAGTATGAGGCAAATCAGAAGATTAACCTGGAAGGTTATGTTGGTTTAGATTGGGCAGGCAGTGCCATCGATAGGAAGAGAAATTCAGGGTGCTGCTTCAGTGTGGGATCAGGTGTGATCTCTTGGTTTAGTAGGAAATAGTCTTGTGTGGCACTGAGTACAGCTGAAGCAGAGTATGTCGCAACTTGTTCATCTAGTTGTGAGGCAGTATGGTTGAGGAAGCTAATGTCTAATTTATTTGATCTCCAGTTGGATGCTACTTGTATATATTGCGACAACCTTAGTTGTGTGAAGTTGTCGGAGAACCCGGTGTTCCATGATAAGTCGAAGTATATCGAGATAAAATATCACTATACCAGGGATATGGTGCAGAGAGGAGCAGTGAAGCTCCAATATGTTGCGATGGACGAACTGATAGCTGATGTGTTGACTAAGCCATTGGCCAGAGTGAATTTTGAATACTTCAGGGAGAAGCTTGGTGTTCTCTAGATCGAGGTTCCCTCCAAGGGGAATTGATGAGTCCGTGAGCCATTCTGACATGGTGAGAGGATTGGTTCCTTTTGTGGCCAAATATAAGGGCTAAGCCATTCTGTCATGGTGAGAGGATTGGTTCCTTCCATGGTCAGATGTGAGTGCTGAGCCATTCTGAGGTGACTGTGAGATGTGTTCTCACATGATCAGATATAAGCACCGAATGCCATTCTATGAATGGAGGCACCTGTTCAGTTACTAGGAATTTTAGTCTGGGACTGAAGCTCAGCTTAAGTGCTGAGATTCCATTCTCTGGGAGAATGGAGGCACCTGGTCAATTATGAAGAATTTCAGTCTGGGATTGAAGCTCAGCTTAAGCGCTGAGATGTCATTCTCTGGGAGAATGGAGGCACCTGGTCAGTTACCAGGAATTTCAGCCTGGGACTGAAGCTTAACTTAAGTGTTGAGATGCCATTCTCTAGGAGAATGGAGGCACCTGGTCAGTTACCAGAAATTTCAGTCTGGGACTGAAGCTCAGCTTAAGTGCTGAGATGCCGTTCTCTGTGAGAATGGAGGCACCTGTTCAGTTACCAGGAATTTTAGTCTAGGACTGAAGCTCAGCTTAAGTGTTGAGATGCCATTCTCTGGGAGGATGGAGGCACCTGGTCAGTTACCAGGAATTTCAGTATGGGACTAAGAGCCTTTCTGAAATTATGTGTGATGAGTTTCCTATCATGGTCAGATGTAATTGCAGATCCTTTCGTACATGATGTGTGATGAGTTTCCTATCATGGTCATATATAAGTGTTGAAGAAGATGAAGACCTACTTGGAGGTTAGGCCTGCAACAAACATGAAAAAGGGTTGGCTCTGTAGAACTTCCTGTGACGAGAAGAATCAAGAGATAGCACCAATGATGATGATGCAGTGATGATCCAAATCAAGTGGTGATCCAGATCCAGTGATGATGATCTAGATCGAGTGATAATCCAGATCCAGTGATGATGATCCAGATCTAGTGATGATGACTTGAAGATGAAGATGATGGGAACTCAATGTTGATCCAAATGATATAGAGAATAAGACCAGTACTGATAAATTATGTTGAGAGAATACCTTTGTAGTTAAGAGGGAGTGTCGATGTATTAATAACTTCAGAATGTATTCACCTATATATCTTATGTATTGTACCCCGATGTTTATTCCAGGAAGTGTCTGTAATGTATTGGAGTCATGTCATGCCCCGATGCGCCTATCGGGAGATTCAATAATGTAAACAAGTAATGTAAAGTCATTGTGGGTAACCCTCCTATTGATCAAGGGTTAAATTCCCCACAGTTGTGGGGCACTAGGGTTATTAGAATCTCCTAGAGAAGTCGACCCTAGGTGAGTTAATGTAAGTCAGGTCATCAGTACCCTAGTTGTGGTTACTCGAGCCTACATAACTGAGTTAGGATTACTTGAGCCTACATAACAGAGTTAAATGTTAAGTTAATGAAAGAATATAATAGAGAGTGAGACTCTCTATTTATTACACACACACTCACTCACTGGGGCGCATGAGTGAGAGAGAAGAAGATGGGATCAGAGAAAGAGACAACTGTTGTCGGAGATCATCTTTATGTTTTCGGGTTTTACTTTTGCTTTTGGTGCTGATTCTATCTCTGAGTAAGTTGGGGGGTTTTCTCCTTTATGGTTTCCCCGAGGAAAATTCTTTGTGTCTCTTGTCTCTCGTGTTTATTGTTGTGCATGTTATTCTCTCAGATAATATCCTAAGATAATGCTAGCTTGAATGATGAAAATCTAACAGTTCCTCCCTCAAAGATGATTTTTATTTAACTGTTTTATTCATTATTAAGGCGTGGATTGCTTTCTTTTGGTCTATATTTGCTATTTTTATGTTATTTCTGGGACTTGGCTGCATAACATTTGGTATCAGAGCTCTTTCCTTGGGATTGGTTTCTACAAAATGAGTCATCTTAGAATTTTCACTACAACAATTTTTCTACAAGGATTCAGAGATTGAGGTTCAAAACCCACTTCTCAAGCAGGATGACATAGCTCTAGTATGAAATTTAGATCTTGATACATTATAGTTTTGGAGATAATTGTGGAGGAATATTGGGTTTTTTACTAGTCCAAAACCTAGTCTAAAACATGTTTTCTAGGGAAAATGATGACATTTGAAGAATCTGAGATCCAAATTGACTAGTTTCATCTGACATAAGATGGACCAGGTTATTTGTGGTAGAATATTCAACTACAAAAATGAAATATTGGACACGTGGCATACCATACAAGTTCACTCTTTTGGATAGGAGAAAAATAATAAGCTTTGGTATATTTAAAATAATGTTTTTTTTGGAACATCCATATTAGGTCAGACCCACGACATTGGAAAGATGACACATCAGGGTACCACATACTGAAGTTTCAAACCCAAAGAAGTTGAAATTTAAATTTTACCTTTTAGCTACAAGTCGACCATAAAACAATCTTCTAATCATAGTTTGAAAAATGTACGTAATTTTTTATTTGAATAGATTTGAGTAGAAGGATCTATTTGTGGTAAACCCTAGGGTGTGATATATATTTATTGTTCAAAATTCTAACAAAAGGAAGTGGAAAGAATCATACTCCACTCAAACCCCTAGAGGGATTCATCCTTGACATATTATGAAATGGAAGACATATCTTTTAGAGTTTCCAAGTTGGAAGATATAATTAAAGAAAATGTGAAAATTGATGACTTAGTTAAATTGGAAAAGAAGATGGCTTTTAAAGAGGATATGAAAGGGATGTATAGAAAATAAGATCTTCAAGACTTGAAGGAATTGATGAAGGATATAAAAAATAGCTTTATTCCTCATGTATATACTCAAGAAGAGGATAAGGAGGATAATGAGGACTTATTCCAGTCACATTTGGAGAAAATTGAAAAACAATTGGAGAGTAGGAAGTTGGAGTCCTTAAAAGTTGATGATTCATTACAACATCATGGGTTCAATTCAGGTCCAAGTAACTAATTTATCGCCAAGATTGACATGAGAAAGTTTGATGGCAAGGATCCAATCACGTGGATTTTCAGAAGGATCAATTCTTTAATCTACACCAGGTGCCCACTTTGAAAAATGTAACTATTGCATCCTTATATTTAGAACCTGATCAATTTGTATGGTACCAATGATTTCGTGACTGTAAAAAAGACTCTATTATCTCTTGGTCTATATTCATAGAAGAATTAATTGCACATTATGGGGATATAAATAACAACACCTTCTTTAGCTAGTTGGTAAATCTCAAGCAAAAAGGTCTAGTTACCGAGCACATTAAGCAATTTCAGCAGCTAAGTCTTAGAGTGAAGAATATTTCAGAAGATAGTTTTGTAGATCTCTTTGTTGGAACCTTGAAAGATAATAGTCAACATGAGGTACGTCTCTTTGAACCATCATCACTAGAGAAGGCTTTCATGATGGAAATGAAGGTTGAAAGTAAAAATATGAAAATGACTACTAGAAAGGACTTCTCCAACACATACAAAGAAAATAATGTTCATTCTTATAAACCACCACAAAGGTTGACACCCCAACAAGTATATGAAACAACATAAAAAATATAATGCTTTAATTGTGACAACAAGTATAGTAAGGGACATAAGTGCATTGAAAAGAAATTATTCTACATAGATTGTGAAGAGTAAGAACCAAAAGAAGAGGAAGCATCTCAAGAAGAGGCAACTTCAAAAGAAACTGAGAAGAGGATCCTTCAAAAGCAATTACTCATGCCATATCTTGTCATGCATTGGATGGAATTAGCACTCCTCAAACTCTCAAGTTCGAAGGATGCATAAAAAATAAGAAGGCAACAGTTTTAATTGATTCCGGTAGTACTCATAATTTCATTCACTATAAATTATCCAAAGTTATTAATTGCTTTGTATATCCAACACTAGAGTTTCAAGTTATGATTACATATAGAGGAACGATAAATTTCTTAGAGAAATGTCATAATAGCAATCTTGCTATGAGGGAATATGTATTGAATAGTCTAATGATTGTTATCCCAATGGGTGGGGCTGATGTTGTCTTAGGTGTCAAATGGTTACAATCATTAGGGACAATGGCTTTTAATTTTCAAAAACAATTCATGAAATTTTCATGGGAACGAAACGAATATGAGTTAAAGGGTATTACAAGAAAAACAATAAAGGTGATAAGATCTAATGGTATGACAAAGTTGTTGAAAAAGGGACATCAAGGTGTAGTTGCACAATCGTGCTCATTCGATGTTCAAACCTCAAAGTCCCCTATCTCCCCATATCTCCAAAGGGCCATTAATAAGCATTCCAAGGTATTTGAAGATATTCCCAAAGGTCTTCCACCTATTTGAGACTTTGATCATGCTATCCACTTAATTCCTGGTAGTGTTGCTCCTAACATCAGGCCTTACCGATATCCCTATAGCTAGAAGAGTTAAATTGAGTGTATGGTTTCTAAAATGTTAGAGGTTGGCATAATTAGGCCTAGCCAAAGTTCTTACTATGTACTAGTGGTAATGGTACCCAAGCCAAGTGGATCATGGCATATGTGTCCTGATTATAGAGAGCTCAACAAGATCACCATTAAAGATAAGTTTCCCATTCCTGTCATTGATGGATTGTTAGACGAATGACATGAAGCAATTGGATCTTCATTTCGGGTATCATCAGATTCGAATGAAGGATGAAGACATCCCCAAAACAACATTCAGAACTCATGAAGGTCACTTTGAATTTTTAGTCATTCCATTTGGTCTCACAAATACATCTTCCACACACTAGTATATAATGAGAGATAAGTGACAAAAAAATGACCAAAATCCGCCTATAAATGACCACTTTTGATTTGACGATCGTTGGTAGCCAATTTTCGGTCTCTTAGCACATGACAAAAAAGTGGTCATTTATAGTTTGGTCAATTATAGCTTGTCGGACGGTCATTAATTCAGTCGCATATTTGGTTATTAATCTGGTCATATGTTTGGTGATAAGAGACCAAAAATTAGCCACAAAAACTATCATTTGGTCATTTATATGCGAATTTTGGTAATTTGTTTGGTCACTTATCTCCCATTTGTTCATGTCACTTATCTCTTTTTTTTGTTACAAATTTAGTCATTTTATATGCAAATATTCACTAATTTCTGTAGATAGGGTATGGAGAAATCGAACCACCAATCTCCTGCTTGTAAGGTAGGTGATCTTCCATTGAGCTAGTACCCTTGAAGGCTCTACAGTACTTACAAAAGTACCAAGCTTATTCATGTACTTTATACATCATATATAGATTATAAAAGACAACAAGAATTAACAATAAAATCTACTATAGTTTGATCATGCACTACATAAATCCAAGTTCTAGAAAAAAATGTTGTCCTTCTGTATATTAATTTTAAAAAAACATGCATTAACACATTCAAAGTTGAAACAAAGATCCACTTATTTTTTCCATCGCTTCAACATATTACTCAACTAATTTACCAATTCTCTCACCTAGATCAGCAGTTAGCTTATGTTCCTATGCACCTATGGAATATGGGACAACATACCAATAACCTTCAACTCTTTCAACTTTAACACTCCCAAAGGTCCCCGTGTTAAAGCTGAAAATCATACAAAGACAAGAAATAAGTGACATTAGTAAATTACACTAAAATTATCTCCTTTAAAAAGTGAAATGCTTCATGCAAAGAAAGGGCTAGGTAGAATTCAAAAGCAAACCTCAGCAAAAACAACAACAATCTTTGGCAAATACTGATTTCTTGGGTCAAGAAGTTGAGGATTAGACCTGTAGTTAGGAAGCAGATAACACATGAAAAATAGGGTTATCTCAAACATAACAAAATACACACATAAAAACTAAAACCAATAGAATCGACATCAAGTAAACTACAACGTTTTCTAGGCATACCTCTCTACCATTGAGCAGAGCAGTTCATGTAAAACTTTTGATTCAACTAGGTCATTCTTTATAAGAAGACAGTTCAACCAGGTTGGAATAACCTGCAATTACAGACCCAATTGAACAATGGAGGACAATTTTTTCATAGAAGAAAAAACATTTTCATTGTATATCATAATAGATATCAAATCAAATAATTCCATTCCCCACACATAGTAGTCATATTAATGTGGAACCAATTACTCAAGAAGGAAATATTAAATAGAAAATTATGAATATCTGGGATGCATTAATGCAATCTCTTTGATGTTCACAAATATTTCTAAGTGCAGAGATTGCATTGTTTGTTGCCATTCTATAGTCAGACAGAAGAGCTGATGGATGACTAATTACATCATTCAACTTTGATAAAGCTAATTCTGTTGTCATTGAACCAAATGAATCAATAACCCACTCAAGCTAGAAAATTGGAAATACCTAACGCAATAATTATACCATGTTACACAACTCTACCTCCAACTAGGGGTTTTATTTTCGATCCTCCATGTTCAACACACACTCCAATTCCATAAACTGCCAACTGTAGAGAAACATAATTAATCAAAAAATGTAGAAGGGTAAGAAAACCGATAAATTCCACCTAAAAATAAAAATGCACAACTAGGATGATTGCATTACTTGCCGAAAATCAACATCTTCATCTGTGCAAGCTTCAAGAATAAATGTAAAAAATGTGTCATAATACTTGTCCCCAAAACAATATAATCGTGATTATTCTACATAAGAAGCAAAATAACTAATCCATATGATTACATCTACCAAGTTTGGGTAAATTACTTTGTAGCAGATTTCCATGCATCTTTATTCTTCAGTCCGATCTTTTCCCTGCAAAAGATTTAGAAGGAACAAATAACAAGCCTTCATAATACAACCCACAATTTGGTAGTAGTAGATCCCAAGGTACCAATTGTGTTGTTTTATTTATAACTAATTACATATAAAACAACTAGCTCTAGCATGATGCATCTCTTTTTTCATAAAAGGAATGAAAAAACATTTATTTCATTATCATAATAGGAATGAAAAAACATTTATTTCATCTCTTTCAAGTTAACACTCCCTAAGGTCCCAGTGTTAAAGTTGAAAAGCATACAAAGACAATAAATAACAGTAGTAGTAAATCTAACTCAATGTACAAAGAAAACAAATAATATAACCCAGTAGGAGAGTTGAAACGTTCCTTATACTCAACAATATTTTTTAGATCAGATCTTGTCTATTAAGAGACAAGTCACTACATAAAAAAATGACATACCTGAGAGAGAGAATAAATTCAATTATTGTAGGTTTAGTCAACTATAGTAGCAATCAAGGTAACCTAGTCGACAAGCAAGGAAACCCCAATTACTAGAGCAACAGACCAAGAAACAATAGTCCATAAAAGATTAGGTAATGATGACATTCCACACACAAACTAGAGCTCAGTTTGTATCCCATACAAATCCCATGGATTTCTTGAGGAGGCTGTGAGTTGTTTAAGGCTTCTAAAAGAAACCATAACATGTTTGAGTGGAGTAAGATCTCTATTGCATCGTTTGAGTGTTTGGGTTTGCTTGAAGTGAACCGCAAGGAAACCCCAATTACTGGAGCAGCAGACCCATAAACAAAAATCCATAAAATATCAGGTAATGATGACATTCCACACACAAACCAGAGTGCAGTTTGTAGCCCATACAAATCCCATGGATTTCTTACAGCTTAGCACACTCAAACAATGTAGAAGATATATTAGTACACGCAAGTATGAAATCGTGACTAAGAAACAATAGTCCCGTTGTGTTTGAGCAAATTGGAGAACCAATTATTAGTCGATTCAAAGTGTTTCAACTCCAGCAAAACTATAGATTTTGATTATAGTTTTAAATATGGTTGCTGAGCGCAGGTGGGTTGTAGTTTTCATCCTGACAATGCTTTGTATTGTATTATACATTCAGCTGGCTACACTACCTGGTAGTTACACTAGCGTTAGTAGAAAAGGTAAGGGCCAAGGCCTTCTCCATCATTGCTTGGAATGAGTAAAAGCAATACTAATTTTTACATTACATGTAGTGACTTGTGATACATATACTACTATGGCTTTGTCTTTGTATATCAGAGCCTCTTTTTTCCCAACCTCTATAAATAAATTCAGGAATTTTTTTGGCATAAATGTCTGAATTATGTGTCATATTATCTAATGAAATTAGGGCCCTAGAAAGAGTCTGATCAGTTTCTTTTTTTCCAATTTTCATGGAGTTTTGCTTGAAAGAGTTTCCAGATGAGTTTCTATGATCAATTGTTTGCTTATTTTATTGGATCTACTCACCATGCTAAATAATTCCATATATTTATGAAAGAATTCAAATCCCTTTCTTTCCTCATAGTCTCTTGGATTCCATTGTAGATCTCTCGCCCCATCTCCACGATCTAGTTATGTGCTCGAGTTGAAATCAATGATCTATTAGTAGCTCCTATATTTTATGTATAGAAGTGTCTTATTAATCTCTTAAAACATTTTCCTGCTATGTTACTACGTGTGCAAATAAAATTATCTGACTTAGTAACTACTGAGTGGATTTTGGTTCCTAGTGGATCTTGATAGTGTCAGTTGTCTTCAGTTTGATTTATAGTTTATAACCAAATGTTTATTTCCAGGTTACACAAGCATGAAGTAACCTATAAGGAGGAGAAACACCATTTAAACCTTATGAATCTCAACAGTCCTTACAAGATCCTTAGCATAAAACACCCACGTGATCTAATCCTTCACACAAATCTCATGTATGACCTTTGCAAATATAAAATTCTCAGCAATTTGCCTATGTTTTGACAGGTGTGATATTATCCACTCAAATTCGGTGTAGTGAACTAATTCATCGTTCATACTACCTATGGAGTAAAGTGTAGCTATGATCGTGAGAACTCTTAAAAGGAAACAAGAGCTCATAAAATCCACTACCATTTTTTTTCATCTACGACCGATATTGAGACAAGTGTACTGTTTAGATTGATTATATGGGCTTCGTCCAAAATTCTTAATTAATAATTTCAAAAAAATAAAAAATAGCTTAGTTAACATAATTACTATTAGTGATAGTTGGAAAAATTAAAATTCAACTTCAACTATTCAATTATTAATACAACTATTAGATTAATAGATGCAACTATGATATTAATTCCATTGATAATACAACTATTAGCTTGATGTCAACTCCAATCATGACTTTTAGTTGAAGTGCAATTGTCGATATATTAACTTTTAAATTAATTATTAGATACAACTATTAGTTGGAAAAATTAAACTATTCAATTATTATATACAACTATTTGATTAATTAAGCTGATAGACTTATATATCTTAGAATTTTGGGGTGGACTACCACCTATGCTTTTTCATATATGGAAAAAAATGAGACAAGTGTATTGTCCATTGATTCTCTGGGTGTCGTCCAAAATTCATAATTAAAGTTTTCAAAAAAAAAATATATATATATTAGATAACATGATAAGTAAAGTTTGTGATATTTGGAAAAAATAAACTTCAACTTCAACTATTCGATTATTAGATACAACTATTTGATTATTAGATACAATTATGATCTTAATTCCATTTATGATACAACTATTAGCCTGACTTCAAATCCAATAATTACTTTTACTTAAATTGCACTTCCTAATGTATTATTTTTTAAATTAATTATTGGATACAACTATTAGCTTAACTCCAATGATTATACAACTATTAGCTTAACTTCAACTCTAATCATGATTATATTAGATAACTATTGACTTAACTATTTGATACAACTATTAGCTTAACTCCAATGATTCTACAACTATTAGCTTAACTTCAACTCTAATTGTGGTTATATTGGATAACTATTATATTAAATTAAATATTAAATAATTATTAGGTTAACTCAAATAGTGATACAACTATTAAATTAAATTTAGATGAATGTGGTAATTAAAACGTGGTAACAAAATAGTGTATTAATAATTTATTGTAAATCTCAATGTGTCAAATATATTCATCTCATTGTATTCCAAACATATTAATCTTATTAATATGGTTGTTGCTAGTTGTATCATCAATGGAGCTAAGCTCATAGTTGTATCTAATAATCGAATAGTTGAAGATGAAGTTTAAATTTTCCAACTAATAGTTGTATATAATAGTTAATTTAAAAGTTAATATATCTGCAACTGAAATTCAAGTAAAAGTCACGACTGGAGTTGACATTAAGCTAATAGTTTTATCATAAATGGAGTTAGGGTCATAGTTGTATCTATTAATCAAATAGTTGAAGTTGAATTTCGTTTTTTCCAACTATCACGAATTGTATTGTACTTATCACATGTTAACTAATTTTTTTTTTTAAATTATAAATTATGAATTTTGGACAACTCCCATAGAATCAATCTGGACAATACACTTGTCTCATTATCGTGCATAGATGAAAAAGCATAGATGGTAGTCCACCCAAAAATTCTAAGATATATATGCCTATTCGCATAATTAGCTAGATGCCTAAATACTAGATGGAGGAGTTTATTAGGATTTCGAATGATTTTATTAGGAGTTTGATTGTTACACGAGTGCACATTAGCTAAAATCTTAGATGCCAAATATACTTCAACTAAGCCTTAAGCGATTAGAGTTCAAGTTAAGCTAATAGTTGTAGAATCATTGGAGTTAAGCTAATATTTGTATCTAATAGCTATCCAATATAACTGTGATTAGAGTTGAAGTTAAGCTAATAGTTGTAGAATCATTGGAGTTAAGCTAATAGTTGTATCTAATAGTTAATTTAAAAGTTAATATATCAGCAATTGCAGTTCAAGTAAATCTCATGATTGGAGTTGAAGTTAAGCTAATAGTTGTATCATCAATGGAGTTAAGCTCATAGTTGTATCTATTAATGTAATAGTTGTATCTAATAATAGAATAGTTGAAGTTGAAGTTTAATTTTTCCAACTAATAGTTAATACATCAGCAATTGCAGTTAGGTAAAATTCGTGATTGGAGTAGACATTAAGCTAATAGTTGTATCATCGATGGAGTTAAGCTCATAGTTGTATCTATTAATTGAATAGTTGTATCTAATAATGGAATAGTTGAATTTTAATTTTAATTTTTCCAACTATCACGAACCGTACTTATCAGATGTTAACAAAGCTATTTTTTTATTTTTTTGAAATTATTAATTATAAATTTTGGACGGCGCGGATAGAATCAATTTGGACAGTACACTTGTCTCATTTTTGTCCGTAGATGAAAAAGCATAGATGGTAGTTCACCCCAAAAATTCTAAGATATATACGCCTATCGACATAATTATGGGTTTTACGACTCCCATAGTCCAAAATTAATAAAATCATGTGGGTAAGAGTATTGTTAGAGGGATATACAACTCCTAACCCCAACCCGTTCTCATATGACTTTCTGGAACCCACCATCAACGTTATTGTCATGTTCTATCATTATTAATTATAATAATAATAATTTTAAATATAATTAATAATACCAATTATTGCAACTGAAATAAAATCCATCTCATTAAGTGTTCATGGTCCTAGCACCCAATGCCAACTCAATAAAACAAAATAAAAAAATAAATCAATATTGAGAGCCTACCATGAAGATATTACAATAATTGAGTGAACCACATGCATGATATAAATCCCACTATTATGTCAGTGACTCTAATCATTATAATTCCTTACTTTAATTTTTTGAAAAATAATACATATATTATAGATTTTATTGTCTTATATTATTCAATATCATAAATAATTTAATAACATATATTTTTATATATCTCATACTTTGACATTTCACTGCTAAAAAAACTGTCTTATCAATCTACATAATTTCAACATAGCCTTGACCACTCAATTATTTCATCTTTTTGTGTGAATAAAACTTTGAATAATACAAATACTTTCAGAATAGCCTCGACCACTATGTTATTTCATTATATGATTAGAACTTTGAATATTTAAAACAACTAGTACCAAATTCAATATTATATTTACTCCCATGTGATTCTTTTTCTAAAACCAATAACACTAGGGATTTTTCCATGAAATCAACAACGTACCACAAGAACGTTGTTAGAGCCTGAGGAATCGACATCCAAGATATGGTCCTCTCTTGGACACTCAACATCTTACATATCGTTTTTATTCCTCATAGAAGTTTGGCCAATTAAATGTTTATCTGTCACCCTCGCCTCCATGATTTTGGTTTGGACCCATGTGGGACTGTGTTTGGTTTTTGTCTTTTGTCATATCTGTGGGACCTTGGTTTCTTTATTGTCATTGTCTGCAAGACCACATTGAGCTGTGACCCTTTTCATCATTGTCTGTGACCCTCTCGCCCTGTGACCCTAGGGTTTTGCATCTACCTGCCTATTTTTACATATTCGGCTCCTGGATTGCGGCCATGTGGATGTAATCACCATTGTGACTGTGTCTTTTTCCAACACTCTCTTTTCACTTGACATTTGACCTGGGGGTTCGTTATCTGCCTATTTTTGTTACATTATTTGAGTGTTGTTGTGGTTAGTGGTACCATGTCACATTTCTATTAATATTCTTCGTCTTTTATATTACCCCTATTCTTTACCCTTCTTCCCTGGGGTTTTCTATCTGCTTGTCTATTTTACTATTCTGTCATATTAACATATACATTGGCTTTTTATACTGCCCATACTTCACCTTTGCCCTAGGTTTTTATATGATACCTGATCATTGACTATACTCGACCACACTGGATGCCTGTTGGTTGGTATTGTATACCGTTGAGATTTTAACGGTTTCTCGGCGCCTCATAGCATATACTTCGGCATTTTTGCACATTTTACATACTTATCCACCTGGGTTTTTTCCTTACCCCTCCTGAGGGACTGTGTGCTGACACTCATCTGACATTGTATGTTTATTCTGGTGTACTGTTTCTACTTGGATCGGGGCTGACCATATTGATTCTCCCCTCTCCCTTCGATCCTCTCCACATCTGTCCCTTCTCATTGGACAGTTTTTCTGAGATCTGTTGTATGTGTATTGTCATACTGGCTGTGGGGTTCTATCATCTGGGCCATACTTTTTTGTCTGTGGATACTTACTTTGTCTCTCATTTCTTTTTTGTCCCCTATCTTTTCCCATTGGCACGGATCCCCTTCTATATCTGACCCTGAATTGGTGTCATCTTAGCTCAGGGTTAGTCCTTTGGGGGTTCTTATTTAGTATTGTATATCCACATCATGGCTGATCCTGTCTTTCGATCACATTCCCGTCGTAAACAGAATACCAAATGTATTAAGGCACTGAATGAACGCTACAGGTATGTATTAGGACACGATGTCTATATGGATCGTGTTTCCTCTCTCTGTTCCAGAGCACTGATTAGCCGATTAGAATATTGTCGCCTGAACAAGGCATCCTGGGTGGATTGGGCAAATGATCATTGGAAGCCTCTCTTTAACTACATCCCGACCATCAGCCTCCTATCAAACGATTGGGTTGTTTTTGTTTTCTTGGAACCTGAACACTGCACCCGCGTCCTGGAAGGTATTTGGCGTATTGGTAAAGGATCCTTAGTGTTAGGGCGCTAGCATTCCAATTTTGATCCCCTTAGAGAACGTATTACCAAACGCCACCTTTGGGTTTTATTACCTCATCTCCCATTTCCTCTTTGGAACAGGCAAATCCTTGAAGGTATTGGAGACACTATTGGCAGGTTTATCTCTGTTGAGGATGATTTTCATCTAATTTATGACAAGAGAGTGGCTAAAATTCTGGTTGAGCTTGATATCTCCAGGGGTCTTCCTGCTGAGGTTGAAATTCTCTGCAATGAATGCCTTCTGATACAAAGGCTTGATTATCTTCATGTTCCATTTCGTTGCAGCAACTGCCGAACTGTCGGACACTTGAGGAAATATTGTCCTCTTCGGTTTACTGATGATACATCATCAGACTCTGAGGTTCCTGTTCTGATTTCTCCGCAGGCATCCCCTGTTTCTTCCACACATCCTCCACCCAACCCGTCACTGCTTTCCTCCCAACCTTCTCAACTTGTACCTGAATCCTTTTTTGAGGCAGTGGATAATTTAATTCTGTCACATAGACATTCTGGTCCTCCAGACCACCTGTTGACACCACCTCCTCCTCCTCCTCCCGATCCTACTACTTCTCCCCTTCCTGCCACCCACCCTTCTGCCACTGAGACATCCTCTCCCCCATCTAGCCCATTACCCTCCCTTACCTCTCCCTTGCCCATTCCCCCACATTCAGGCTTTGCACTTGATTCTTCAGATGATTTTCCCCCACTCTTACCTGTGATTTCTCCCATCTGCCCTGATCCTTCACCACCCAGCCCTACCGCCTCTCCCTCTTTCTCAGACCCTTCCCTTAAGAAGTCTCTTGATGTTTTCACTACTTCTACCCCATCTTCTCCCTCTACCTTTCACATTAACTCCATCAGGTTTGCAAATGTTACTGTTCGGAAGGCTGCAAAAGGAAAAAGAGACCACAAGGCAAACCTTTCATCTGCATCACCTCCCTACATTCCACTTTCTGTCCGCATCAAGGATGCTGCCAGGGGCTCACATTCTAGGGGACTTAGAGCATCGTCACCCCCCCAGGAGGTTCCCTAATGATCATACTTTCACTCAATGTTCGTGGTCTTGGAGGTAAGACCAAAACCCACAGCCTCCGCACTCTCATCAGCTCTGTTAAACCTGATTTCATCCTTTTACAAGAAACCATGTGTAGTGACCTTCCTGCACTATTTGCTATCTCTAAATTACTCCCCTCCTGGGAGTTTTGTGCTATCAGTGCACATGGACTCTATGGTGGCCTCCTCTCGGCATGGAACCCGGCTAAGGAAAAATGTAAGGCTTACCAAACATGTGCGGGTATTCTTTTACAGGCTTCTATTCGAGGACTGTCCGATCACCTCCACATTCTTAATGTCTATGGACCATATCGTGACCGTGTGCTGTTCTGGGACAAAGCCCTCATTGGTGGCATTCTACATTTACCTTCACTTGTGATTGGAGGTGACCTCAACCTCACTCTTCACTCTACTAAAGTCTGGGGAGAAAAAGCCACCTCAGACCCTCTCTCCTCCCACTTTACCTCCCTTTTTGATTCTGCAGGGCTTGTAGATGTGTCCCCTCACATTTCAGGTCCTACATGGCGCAATGGTAGAGCTGGGACTGAGGGCATCAGTAAGCGCTTGGACCGGTTCCTTATTTCTAGCACCCTTCTTCCCTCCTTGGGGGTCTATAAGTCTTGGATCAAATGTGTGGACCTATCTGACCACTTTCCTATCTGTTTTGAATGGGGAGACATTAAGGGCCCTTTTAACTATCCCTTTAAATTCAATCGAGCATGGCTTGAGGACTCTGACTTCCTTGAATGGTTTAATAAGGAGTGGTCCCCATCTTTCTCAGCTGATCTCATTGTTGACATTGAATTTATGTGCCTCACCCTCCGCAAGCTCAAGGCTGCCACTAAATCTTGGACTAAGAATAAATCTGATTTTATGAACTGCTCCTTTACAACATTGGAAGCAGCTATTGAATCCATTCTGGCTGGTCCTACCAATGGTATTCTTTCACATGATCAACTAGCTAGGCTTTCACAACTAAAGGCTGAAAAGAAGAGGATCTCTGACCACATCCTTCTTACCTGGCATTTAAAAAGCAGAATTAAATGGGCATTGCAAGGTGATGCTAACACCAAGTTTTTCCATACATTTGCATCTGGCAGAAGATTACAAAATTCTATTTGGTCCCTTGAAGGACCTGATGGTGTTCAGATTGAGGATGTGGACTCACTCAAGGCTCTTGGAAAGGCCCATTTTGCAGCCATCTTCTTAGATGATGGCACTACCTGTCTTGATCACCAGCTGGATGTCATATCTCTCTTTCCCCGCCTTATCCCACCTGATCAGTCATCCCACCTTACTCGGCCTGTTTGTCTCACTGAATTGGGACTCTCTCTTAAAGCTTTTAAAAAAGACCGTAGCCCGGGTCCGGACGGCTGGCTTGTTGAATTTTATTTACATTTCTTTGATCACCTGGTCCCTTCTCTTCTCAAGGCTGTTGATCAAACTAGAACCTCTGGTTATATTCCCCCTTCCCTTAACTCTACCTTCCTGACTCTCATACCCAAAAAGGACAAGCCCATGACCTTTGCCGATTTTAGACCTATCTCCCTCTGCAACCTCCTCTATAAGCTCATTGCAAAAGTCATTGCTAGAAGACTCAAACCCTTTCTTGACACCGGCATATCACAGGAACAGTATGGATTCCTTAAAGACCGACAAATTTCTGAGCCCATTGGTATCCTTCAGGAGGTACTTCATTCCATCCACACTAAAAAACATTCTGCCTTTGTCCTTAAGCTTGACCTAACGAATGCATTTGACCGGGTGGATTGGAATTTCATCCGATTTATCTTGATCCAAATTGGTGTCCCCCTCCTCACAGTGAACTGGATTATGGGTTGCATTACTACTGTAAATTTTTCGGTCCTGGTCAATGGTACACCCTCATCTTTCTTTCCTGCCTCACGTGGTATTCGTCAAGGCTGTCCTTTATCACCCCTCCTCTTCATACTTGTCATTGAGGGCCTTAGCTTGCTTATTCGGGATGCCAGGGACAATGGACTGATCAGGGGCATACATATCTCTCCCACACTTACTCTTACCCACCTCCTATTCGTTGATGATGTGATATTATTGGGTTCTGGCACATTACTGGATTGGACTGCTTTTGAGGTTATATTGGAAAAATTCTGCAAAGCATCTGGCATGTTGATTAATGTTGACAAATCATGTTTCCTATACTGTAATTTGGATGAGGCTGGTTATAATACACTATCAGCTGTCATTCCCTACAAGATGTAGCCTCTTCATATGGGGATCAATTACCTTGGTTTTTTCTTAAAACCCATTGGATACAAGATCTGTGACTGGAATTGGCTTATACAAAAAGTGGAGAAAAGGATCTGTCACTGGACCTACAGATATCTTTCACTTGGGGGCAGATTGGTACTTTTAAACTCTGTTTTATTTAGCATTCCGGTTTATTGGATGAGTCTGGCACCTCTCCCAGCTGCTATCCTTCGGAAGCTCAGAAGACTTATGTTCAGCTTTCTCTGGGGCTCCTCGGATATTAAAAAGAAATTTCATCTGGCCAACTGGAATGACCTTTCCTGGCCTAAAAAATGTGGAGGATGGGGCATAAAAAACCTTTTCTGGTTCAATATATCATTGCGCCTCAACAATCTTTGGCGAATACTACATTCTGATGGTCTTTGGTCAGCTGTTATTCACTCTAAATATTTGAATGGCATTCCTACTATTGATTGGCTCAGGCAGAAGATTTTTAGTACTCGCAGATCATCATTATTCTGGAGGGGATTTGTACAGGTTCTCCCGTGGCTGGGATCATGCTTGACCTGGAAAGTGGGAGATGGTAATAATATCCTCCTAGGCATCGATCCGATTATTGGTATTATT
>LPNX011127504.1:293558-324319 GCA_001517045.1 Pseudotsuga menziesii | reverse complement strand
AGTTGGGGCTCACCCCACTCCTCCTATTTCTTCCATTGACTCTATCCTTTGGAATAGGACTGTTCCCAGCAAGATATCATGCTTCATTTGGCTCACTATTCGTGACAAAATACTTACGTGGGTCAATCTGCAGAAAAAAGGTTTTCACGGGCCTGGGATCTGCGTTCTATGTGGCACTAATGATGAATCTGTCACTCATATATTTACTTTCTGTAGTGTTTGGAGGGCTGTTGTTGTTCATGTTTGTGACATTCTTCATTTGGGTGCAATCACACCTGCTGTATCTGTTGAGGTAATGATTAATAATTGGACCAAAAACATGCACAGGGATTCACCATGGTATTATCTTCCATTCTATATCATGTGGATAATATGGAAAGCACGCAACCGTTGCATTTTTGATGGAGAGAAAAGGTCTGTATACGCCATTATACAGCAGGTTATAACTACTGTCAGCAGCTTACCACCTTGTGCTGTCAAACAGAGGAGGCGTGATAGAGTTATTGGAATGGCACCTGTTTTTTCCTATCCATGTGGCTTTATGGATGGTGCATCCAAATCTATGACAGCTGGTGCTGGTTTTTGTATTTTTATTAATGATTCGCACCGATTGGAGTTCTCGCTGGGGGTCGGACATGGCACCAACATGAAGGCTGAATTGCTCAGTCTTTGGGCACTTCTCCAAACCTCCCATATGATGGGGATCCCGCTTACCCAAGTTTTCGGTGATTCACAAGTAATCATCAATTGGGTACGTGGATCAGCTGATCTCTCCCCACCTGATCTTATCCATTGGTGTAGGGAGACAAAAAACCTTTTGGCCGCCTTTCATGACCTATCATTCACCCACATCTATCGAGAGCACAATCGGTTGGCTGACCGTCTCTCTAAAATTGCGCTCTCTCATCCTCAGGGCATTGGCAGTTTTATGAATTTTTTGAGAATCATTTGGTCTCGCATGATACTTTTCAGCTTTACTGAGGTTGTTTATATGATGCTACTTTTTCCATCATATCTGTTCATTGATTAAGTATGAGAGATCTCTTTTGGATTGTGGTTTCAGCACCTGTTGACGCTCGATAGATGTGGCTGTTTTGGCAGATTACATTATGATGAATCAGCTTTCTGATGGGATCATTTATTTGTTTGGTTCGCCTTTCCCCCTGGCGAAACTCCATGATGTACTATGTATTACTGTATGCTGACTGCTATGTTATTATGTCTTTGATTCAGTTATGAATATCAAGGCAGGATTTTTTCTTCTGAAAAAAAAAAATCCCACACACCTTAATTGATGATAATGGAATATCCAGTGGGATCCACAATGTCCTTGAAAATTCATTTTTACATGTTCTGAAATAGTTTGAGGTGCTACGTTATGGGCCCTAGCTTCTAATATACCATTTCCCATGTTGCCAAACTAGGGATACACATTTTTCCAAAAAGGTTAACAACATTTTTGCCTCATATACGCTTTCAAGATTGCTAAAGGAGTGGTATTTTATGTCTCCACCCGAGGTGCATATCTATTCATAGAAAAAGTGATATCTAATAGATATGAACTAAAAAGAGATTAGGATATTAATGATTTTGGAATGTCGCGTGGTCTGGTAAAGGATCGATGGAGCTTATTATAGTTAATTTTTATTGTATATTTTATGTATTTGAAATTTTTTTTATAAAGTATTTATATTATTAAAATTTTATTTATTTTAAATTTGTGGTTGTGGGAAAGGAAAAGAAAAAAAGAAAGGGAAAATATAACATAAACATAAACATTTTTATATTTTGATTGTCCATTTATGTGAAAACTTTTTTATTCTTTATATAAACATATGACATCGAATGCATTTTGTATGGAAAATATGTTTTTGTAATATACAAGATTTTTTGCAATGGGTTATAGAGAACATAGCTGAGTCTTGTTATATATATCCTTAATAGACCTTGAATCTACCTCATCAATCAGCAAGCCAACCTACATATAAACCATAAGTTGAGTTTATGGGTGGGGAGGACCCCTTAGATTCATCAAGCAATTATCAATATATGACTTACTTGAAGAGAAAGTCTTTTGACCTTCAAATCGAATTGGTTCACTATCACTAGGTATGGGCCATCCATAAGGGAACCCTAGTAAATTATAACATTCTATAAATGGAGTTGCCTGAGTTATTCCTAGCCATGTAATCTTGTCAAAATGTGTAAGCTAAAGAGAGGCTGTTTAAAACCCACTTGGCTTTGAATGAACTTCTCCTTAGATTCAATGGTTAATAGACTAGCCTTAAGGGAAGGGGATTCTTCGAAAACGCCATGTCGAAATATAAAAGCCCATGGAATATTTTAGAGATTGAACATAGCAACACCAACATAACACATTTCATTCCCTTTCTCAACTATCCTAATGATTCAATTTAGTTTTCCACCTAATCTCTCCAATAGATTTTTAAATTTGATGCATTTTAAAATAGATTTTAAATTTGATGTAGTTATCTACCCATGAAATGATATAAATATAATATCCAATATCATATCCATGCAATGATTAAGAGAAGGTCATGTAAGCTTGGTTAAGTCTTGCATTCAACAATTTTACTTCCCTTTAAGACTTCTACTACCCTTAAAAGATTTGGATATGATTCAAGGTAAACAATGAGATTTGTTTCCACGGCTATTGGATTAACTACTATCTCTATTATTTATATATGATGAGTTTGGACATAATTATGTGGCGTGGAACCAGATAAAATCTCATGTAATGTCCCCAAATTTGGCCATGGACCACAATTGCCTAAGTCACCTAGACTTGTTCATGTTTATTCACTTAGGTGGTGATTTCGGGTTGATTATTTGCTAATCTTAAGGTCCCCAATTTTGAATAATTAACTATCTAATTTTTGTTTGATGAGTTGGAAATGATATAGTTGGATCAAGAGGGCACATATATGGATTGATAATCCCATCTGAGATGTTTCTGCCAATCAATTAGGGAAAATAAACTAAAAGTAAGAAAGGGAGCTAAAAGCAGGAAAGAACCTAAAAGCAGGAAAGAAACTCAAAAGTAGAAAAGAAATAAGTTTCCTGATTTGTGAAATTAAAAAAGGATTAGCAATAGACAAGAAATCTACAGGGTCAAAATTTAACTAACAAGGGTGCAATTGTTGAGGCAAGGGAATCCTTATGCTAGTGCAACTTTCAAAAAATGTCAACCAACTCATTATTGATTCAAATTCCTAGAAAGCAAGGCCAAGAAGGAGGAAAAATCTACCAGAAGGTTACAAAAGGAGTATGAGAGCCTCCTTGAACAATATTTTACCATTTCGAGTATTAATCTTGAGATATCTACGCATCTCAGAGGCTTGGGTGGTGTGCCCCTTGTTGGCAATGGGTAATGTGACCCTTTGCATTCATTGATCAACTGAGAGATCGTGAGATCCTTATGTTGGAGTTTGAGGAAGAGGACATCCAGTCCTTTTCATGGAGATTATTGGAGCCATTTAGTTTATTTGCAGGTTTTCTAGGCCACCTGCAAATCCATTTGAATTCCAGTCACTGCATTGATGTTCCAATAGTTCGAGTTCCAATAATTGTGTGCAATCTTGCAGTGTATTGGTTGTAGTATGGAATATTGATGGTGCTTACTCCGGTATGTTGTGTCTCATGTCATTGAATCTATGATATGTACGTAATGTCCTTTTGAAGATTAAGAATCAATCTTGTGCTTCTATTATGCAGATTTAAATTCTATTGTATATTTTCTCCTATGCACCAATGATTGCCAAAATCTAAGTAGTTTTTAGTTTTGATGCAATAACTTGAATTATACACCTCCAATTCATGATCTGAAATTTGTTGTAGGTTGATAATACAAACTAAATCTTATCCCAAGCATCAAACATGAAATTCATTCTCTCCCGGTTCCATTTGAATTCACTTGGAAATGGCCTAGTCGAGTTGTTCTAGATTCTATCTTTTCCCTGGTCTCTCCAGATTGTATAATTTCACTTCATCTCTGATGCATGAGCATCTTTCTCTCCATCCAAGTACAAGTCCAATGTTTGGATCAGACCTAGAAGGGGTATTTATATTTCTGAATGAATGGTTCTTTAATATCATATTGTAAATATGCTTGATTTACAAGTGAGATTCTAGATGGATGATGAGTCATTTAGGTGAGTCACTAGGTGAATGAATGAGTCATTGAGTCAAAGTGTGAGTCATGTCACAAAACCCTCACCTAATGGCAACGAATTGTAGGATAAGGCTTAAGAGTTTTCCTTGGCAAGAATTAGCTAGCAGATTGTTTAGTGTATTGAGGATCTAAACCGGAATTGGTTCATGAAACAAATTGTATATATAGGGGTGGCCAAATTAAGGAGAAATCAGGCTAAGATAGATGGTTGTGTTTGTACCAGACCTAAGAGGATCATAACACATGTTCTGAGCTAATTGTGAATGTACAGATTCCTTGTATTGAATGAAGGAAAGCTTGTTTTGGCATATCTTTGTGTAATTGTAGTTCTGTTTGAGTATATGATTTTATGAGTTGAATATGTAATTAATCTTTGTTAATGGTTGATAGATCTGTGTATGCATAATTTGGAATTAGGGCCATTAAAGATAGATCCATGTGTATGGGTACTTGTGTAAGTGATGTGTTTGTTGTGTAAAACCTTGGATCGATGTCTTGGATGAACGAAATTGTGGAGCTGCGTAAAGAGTGAAGTTCATGGTTAGACCTGGACAAAACACGAAGTTGAGTTGCATGAAGTCCAATTGAAGCTATGGAGACAATCCCAAGAAGGGGATCAAGCTCGATGAAGCTAGGTTGAATTCAATTGATCGATTCTTTGATCAATCGACATAGAATTGAAAATATCTCATTTAATAGAATTAAGATGGTCCAGATCACAAGAGTGGAAGCTAATCGAAGACAAGGAAAGAATTCACAAAGTGGATGTACACGGGAGATAAGAGATCTCCAAAGTTAAAGTGAAGTTCTGCATGTGATAGCAGATTGACGGACGAGATCAAATCTACAAGAGATCAATGATCCTAAAGAGTTTCACCATTAGAAGGCGTGCAAAAGTTAGCTTAAAGAGGATAGATGGTTCAGATCATGATCAACATCAAATCAACAATCGAGAGGATTTATCTATGGGAAAGTGATAGGAGGATAATCCAGAATTTGGATTTCAAAATTCCAAATTGGTCGATTTGGCTTATGGGCCGTTTTCCACCGTCGATCTGAGGGGACCGAGATCCAATGGTCATCAACGAATCCACTGAGTAAAGGTTCCTGCTAGCTAACGCAAAGGTCGTACTGTGGAAAGAGTGTTGCAACCACATAATTGCGGAAGTCGTTTTTGAAATCTAAGAAATGCATACCCGCAAACCGCAACCCGCAATTGCAGAAAGGTTGTTGCAGAAAGGGCGAGTGTGGAATTTGAGTTGTGGAAATGGTGTTTGCGGAATAGAGTTGTGGATCGAGTTAGTTGAGACTAATTCCAACCTAGAGAAGAAATATTTGTCCGAGTTACCATATATAGAGGTTTGCTAAATGTAGAGCAAACTATTCCTGGGAAAAACAGTTGGGATATGGTGCATTGAGGTACCCTCCTGCATCAATCTCTGACTCTAGAATATTCCATAGCAGGTTTGGGTTGTCTGAGTCGAGATGCTTCCATTTTTTCACAAGAAGCGGACAAACTTCCACATAATTTCCGGGGCCAATTCCTTGAAGCCTTTGGTTAGCCAAAGGAGTCTACCTGGGTGTGATTAGCTTGGAAAAGTGCAAACCGTCGAAGTAGGATTTTGCGCCCACCTTTATTCAAGATTTGTTGGTCTATCAAGAAGTTTTTTAGGATTTCCTATGGCTATAGTAAACCCCAGAGTCAAGTTTGGGAAATTTAGGAAATATCTAGCAGTGTTTGGAGAAAGTTGGAAGTAATCTAGCTAGTTTTTGAAAATATTGAGTTAATGCGCTTGAAAGTAGCTCAAAAGCAGAAAAGAAAGAAGTGTCATGATTTATGCAACTCAAGAAGGATTAGCAACAACCAAGAAATCTACAGAGTCAAAATTTATCTAGTGAGGGAGCAATTGTTGAGGCAAGTGGGTCCTTATGTAAGTGCAACATTCAAAAAAGGTCAAGAAACTTATTAGTGATTCTAATACCTGGAAAGTAGGGCCAATAAGGAGGAAAAATATATCAGAGGTTTACAAAATGAGTATGAGATACTCCTTAAATAATATTTTCTCAATTTTATTATTCATATTGACATATATGCGCTTCTTAGAGGCTTGGGTGGTGCGCCCCTTGCCATCATTGGGTGATGTGCCCCTTTGTAACTAGTAATCCAGTTGAGATATTGCGAGATCCTTTAGCTGGAGATTTTAGGGAAAGAACACACAATACTTCTCATGGATATTTAATGAAGCCTTTAAATTCTTTTGCAAGTCTGATTAGAGTTTTGGTGTATTGGAATCAAGTTCCAGTAGAAGCAAAGATATTTGCAGTGTTTTCCTAGTGCCTAGTTTTCAGTTGGTGTGGGTTTGGTGATATGTGGAGCACTTGTGCGAGGTGGTGGTTGTTACAATTACTCAATTTGGTTGTTAGTGACCTCCACCAGGCCATGGACACACTTCAAAAGTTTTTTGTAGGTCTGAAGTCGGATTATCTCAAGCGGGTTAAAAAACTATGCAGAGAATTTTCTAGTTTTGAGCCATTTTTTCTATCTCTCCCTTTGTACTCTTTGTTCCTTCCATTCTCTAATTCCTGTGGATTTTGCTGCTGAAAATGAATCCAATGTAATGTACCTGATGTCCTTCCTACACCATATGAAGCATATATGAGTATTGAGTTCAAGGTCCACCATAATGACTAAGTTTTACATGGTAGATCTATTTGTCTCTCTTTTGTACTAGATTTATCATCTTCAAATGCACCCTTGTACCTTCTCAATATATCCATCCTACATTAATAAAATTACAGTTTGATTCTCTCATGTGTCTGTTCAAATTTGTGGTGTATGTTTATCTCTTGTAGAAATTAGCTTTAATAGTTAATTAGTTTTTATTTATGAGTTGTGTAAACTACATAGATGTTTCTAGAAACTAGTCTATGAGTCATGCTACACTGTTAGGGTGATTTAGGGTCAAAATATCCATCCATAGAATAAATTTGAACATGTTTGGTTGCAATTGGAAGGCTTGGGAAAAATAATGCCTTATGTCCAACTTGTGGTAGTTTGAGTATTTGATCTTAATTCTATTTTAGGTTTCCTCTATTATGAGTTATAAACTATACAGGTTCTTCCATATTTGATTTATAGACCTTACTATTTCTATTTTCTTCCATAATTGCACTAGAAGAAGAAGGATTTCCACATAATTCCTGGGGTCATTGCCTCATAGTCGTTTCCTTTGCCAAAGGATAATCCTAAGTGTGATGCATCCTGAAAAGTGAAACCTTCAAAGAATGGATTTGAATCGAGCATGCGAACTTATTGTGTAGTGATCTGGTTGTTGAGACTGTATGGTTTCTCTTGGACCCCTGTTTAGAAAAATTAGTGAAGGTTTAGAGGTGTTTGAAACAAATTATGAAATTTCTAGTCCAAACTAGTCAATTGTGAGTTAGTGTGCCTAAATCCCATTTGGGTACATTACAGTGGTATCAAAGCATGGTCCTCTACACTTGTTCATTGTGGCCACTAGTTATTTGTAGAAAAAAATTACAGTTATGAGACTAGTTCCAGTTGTTGAAGGTGATGATTGTGAGTAGTATGTGTTAAATTTGTGAACCATTGATCTACAAGAAAATATGAAAGTTGTAGGAAGGGAATTATGCAATGGAATAATAAAAGAGAATGTACAATGAACAATAAATTCATGCCACAGATTTCAGATAAATCGGACAAGAATTGCTCAGATAATCACAACATTAATCTTCATTCATTAATCAATAATACAATGATTATACAAAAATAGAATTCGAATTCTAAATATAGGATTCAAATATATCATATCTAACCAGTTGATTAGCTAACTCATTGTGTCTAAATCACTGTTGGAGTTCACTAGTCTAACTTCGGATGTCTAAATCAGTCTACAATCTGTTAATTGATGAGGTAGGTGGGAAAAAGGTGTCACTCTCCCTTCATGCATACAAAACTGGCACTAGGCTGACTGAAAGTGATCTAACTGATTATAACTGGAGGTTAACTCAGCATAACTGCTTACCTACCACAACCATCTGATGGAGGTCGCTGGTGGCACTTAGAGTGGTCTCCTATGATGTAGGGATTGCTTCCAGAGGCACATAAACTCATGCATGCACATGTAATGAGTGACATATAACCTCTAGGTGTGTCCCCCACACTCTAGTACATTAATAATAACTCCCTAAGTTAGGATAAATGACCAAATAGACTATATTGGACAAAGGAGGATTAATTAATCCTAACACCCCCCCTTAATCCTAACTTTGGACAACTGGGGCCCTGACAACTAGGCCAAAATTCACCCATACAATCTAAATGACATAAAATACTGCTTAATAAAATAAGAAAAATGGGGAAAACCTCATGGGAACCCCCCCCCCTCAAAATAAGCAGAAATTAGGAAACAAGCTTTGAATTAAAACTTGTAAAAGTATTGCTGCAATATGCAACTATGTGGAGCAGCCCTGCATAATCATGGTTGTTCTGTGCATCAACATCCTGTGGTTGTGCATGTGAATCTCTCCAAACTAAACGATTATGTATGGAGGAATTTTCCTCTTTGGAAGAAGAGGAACATGCTTAACTGAATCAGGAACATAGATAGTTGCAGGATGAAAACTGGACCTATGTAGAGCAACTGAGATCAACTAATGAGAGAGAAAAAGTGCTTGAGAATTTGAACCATCTGAGCTAAACCCAAGAAAATGATATTGCAGCCTTTAACATCAAACCATATGAGGTAAAATTAGCTCCAAGTGTTAGGAGCAAGTGTTCAAGTGAATGCAGGATGTCTTCGTCTTTACTAGTATTGTGAGGAGACGAGCATGTGATTAAGTAGAAAGGTAGAGAAGTCATGGGACCATGGAGAGAGAATGTTTGAGCTCCATAATCTGATATATCTTCTAAAGCATCCAATGATTCACAAAATCTAATATCAACAAACTCATGAGAGAAAACTAACATCGAATCCCCAACACCAATTTTGAAAGAGACTTGAGGTACTTGATTTTTCACACCAAAATTGATGAGAACAACTACAAGCATGGCTTGAAGCTCTTGAAACTTAAAATTCGAACCAAATAAGGTCATATCATATCCAAATAAGGTCATATCAGATCCAAGAGTGTGGAACAAAGGTTCCAAGTGCTCCACTCTGAGTATTAATGCAAACAATCATGTAGGAATTTGTTGGAAGCTCTAGACCAATGATAGTGAAAGGATCACCCCTAAAATATGATATTTCTTCCAAAACATCCAAATTATTACTTTTCTGCACACCAACAACAACATTACAAAGAGAGAAATGGAATTTCTCTTTATTTTTTGAAGCAATCACTTGAAAAATTTGCACATAATTTAAAATAGAAGAATCACTGGAGAATGCCTCGATAGAATGGAAGGAGATTTTTTCTTCAATAACAGAGATTTGAATGTCTTCTTCTGGATCAACTATATGAGAATATGATATATCAATGATCTCATAAACTTCCAGAGCAGTAGGATAAGGAGTCACTCCAAGGAGGCTTTCTTTAATTCGAATTGACTGTGTTGAATATTTTGCTTCTTCTTCATCTTAAACAACTTCATCAGAGAGAATAGAGGCCAAGAATTTTGAAGAAATATCTCTTATGGTGTTGGGTGTGCTCTCCAAATTGCTATAATGATCCTCATTGTTCTTGCCAAAGGTTCTATCCAATTCTATCCAAAGATCCTTTGGGTATTCAACAGAATCAATAAGGTAGTGCAAGCTTGGAGAAAAGGCCAGACATATCGTTCCAAAATTTCTATCACCGTCATTTATCCAGTCATTCTCATCTTCATAAGACTCTTTACCAAGTTCAATATATACCTCATAGAGACCTTGTCTCTTTATAAATGAAATCATCTTCAATTTCCACTCTGAATATCTTGTGAATTGAATAAGAAGAGGAACTGATAATCTCAAATCCATGTTGAAGTTGTACTTGCAAAATATCATTACAAAACAAACCAATTCACAATCATATGTCAGATAAAACCTTTCCACCTCGACATGTGCACTTTTCCAGAGTCTGTCACACCTGCAAAGCTTTCTTTGGAAATAATCCATAGTTAGCAAGGCAATGATTACAATAATTATGTGTAAACTCAGCTGCTTCTGGTGCACAATGGAGATCGGACAAGGTTTGTTGCTAGATTGAATAAGGCTCTAATACCATGTTAAATTTGTGAACCATTTATCTACAGGAAAATATGAAAGATGTAGGAATGGAATTATGCAGTGGAATAATCAAAGAAAATGTACACTGAACAGGAAATTCATGCCACAAATTTCAGATAAATCGGACAAGAATTCCTCAGATAAACACAACATGAATCTTCATTCATTAATAAATAATACAATCATTATACAATAAATATAATTCAAATGTTAAAGATAGGATTCGAATCTATCAGATTAAAGTGGCCTGCAGACACCCACATTAGATTTCCATTTAAAAATCTGTGTTACAATACAAAGCTTCTTAACTTTCTAACCTATCAAAATTATAGTGAGTTAGGAACACTTTTCTTGAAGTTTTTGGAACGTAGAAATACAATTCTAAAGCAAACCAAATAATTCCTTATTAAGGTTTGATATACCAAAGTTAATCTCTATGAACGTTAATAATCATCATCAACAACTAATTAGATGACCTTACACACCCATTTATAAAAATAATATCTAAAAAAAATCATGTCACACATTTATACATAATAAAAATAATCTTAACAATATATAACTTGGAAAATGAATGCACCTTTTCAAAATAAATGCAAATCCAAATCAAATAACTTATTTATTATAGTAAAAATGGTATTATGGTTCAAGAGAATAGAATTTATGATTATTCATTTAGTTTAATTTAATATTTAATTGCATAAGCACCTAAACTCAACCAATGAAATTTGGAAAGGAAGATATATACCCAAAAAAAAATGTCAATGAGTAACCAATAAACCATAATAGAGATGAGATACAAAGATATCTTACTTAACTTGTCTAAATGCCTTTGAAGTAAATGTCTTAATTGATTTGTTTAACATTTGAGATGGAAAACGAGTGAGTAATATGTTGTAATGAATTTGTAGTTGGAGTAAGCCTTGAACTTTACATTATAAAAGAGATTTAATACTGAATGTCTATTTGAAGTTGATATCAAATTTACTTAAATAACAAGATCCATGACATGGAAATGTCCTCGACAACAGCAGTTGCTTTTATAAGAAGACATATTTGCAGTTGCATGCTTGCACTTTTTGTCTTTAAGAAATGTGGATTGTAATGTTCAACTTATTATGAATATTTTCTCAATACTGGATTTGAAAATAAATGTATAGAGAATATCTAATAAATGTGGATATATATTCAATGGATTTATTCCATACTAAGCAAAGTGATTAAGGAAATTAAAAAGTACTTTTGAAAACCTTTGATATTACATGAGTTGGTGGGAAAGACAATTCCTTTTATAACCTGGTTTAGTGAGAATCAAATTCTCACATGATTTTTTTTTTGTTATTGAGTTTATTGCCCTTGCTCCATTGTAAATTATTTTAAACTATCACTTATTGAATTTATTGTTGATATCTTATTATATTGTTATATGTGATTTGCAAATTATTTTAAACTATCACTTATTGTATTTATTGTTTTTTTTATATCTGGAGTAATCGGCAACTAGCCGGTTTCGTACTCGCATGACACGGGGTTGATTCCGACCGCTACCACTATAACCTTCAAGAGAATACGCTGACTCCCACAACGCATCTTAGACTGCAACGAGGTTTGAACCCTTGACTTGCTTAACAGCTCGTACACCTTAACAAGTGCACGGTTACCAATTAGTCTACACCTCGAGGGTACTTATTAAATTTATTGTTGATATCTTATTATATTGTTAATATGTGATTGAAATTAACATGTACACTGAATAAATTTATATTCTTCTTCCTGTTAAAAAATACACAAAAAAAATATTCGTGAAAATAAAACTAACAAAATCTAAATTTTTAGCTACCAGTAAGATTACAATGGTAATTTATTGTTCTACAATCACATTTTCAATAAATACAATGAAAATCACCATAATTAAAAATTGAAGCTATTTTTGTGCTCTAAACCCTCAACCATAAAAGTTGGTATCATCAAAATGTTGTTGTGGTTCGCATTGAGAAATGGAAGAAGAGATTTGCATATATCGGTTGCAAAACTGATTTAATTGAAAATAAAATATTGGTTACCATGTCGGGAAAACCAAAAAACTATATCAATTAAAAAATAATGCAAGGTTCATCTACTTATTGGAAATATATACAACCCATACAATATGTGAACATTACAATATCTATGCATTTGGAAAGATATACAACCCATACAATATGTGACCATTACAATATATATGCATTTGCATTTACTTACGCAAGTAGACTGTGTGATAAAGTCGGCTTCAATGAAGGTTTAAAATAAAAACTATTTTATTTTTAGATAAATAAATGAATATTTTAAAGTATAACAACATAAAAATTGTTTTCAAATATCTATTTTATATTATAATAACATTACTTTAAGTTAAACATAATTTTGAAAGTTTTTTTTCAAATGTTTTAAGTTATATATTATTTTTATATTTATTATTAATATTTTTAAACTAAAAAATAAAATAAATATACAAAATTATAACATCATCATCAAAGTTTTGTTAATGATTAAACATAATTATAATGAAATAAAATACAAAGTTTCACAAAAAATCAATAACATCAAATGTGATCAATTTACAAAAATAAATTATCATTATTTATAACACTATTTTTATATTCAATAATGTATGTGTACTGAAGATTCTTGATAAATAGACCAACTTGATCTAGGTCTTAATAGTACAGACAAAAAAAAGACAAACATGTCACTATAAAATCTAGAAAGCTTTAAGAAGTGAACATCAGCCAAATCATGGCAAACGTAAAGTTTGCTAAAGATTAAACATTTATAATAACATAAAATTCAAAGTTTTAGTAAAAATGAATAACTTCCACTAACATTTATTTACAAAAAAACATGATCCAAAATACAAAAATAATGCTCCTTGATATTATTACGACATAATTCAAATGGAGGATCTAATTAAACAGTCACATAATTCAGAAGAGGAATTCCAAACTGTTAATTAAACAACCATGGATTGGATTAAACAACCCATAATTACTTGAATAGTCAGTTAAATAGTTGTGGAAGGAAGGTAGGCAATAAGTAAATCCTTTTGCATGCTTCCATGATAAAAAATACTATACATATGTTGCATCTTGACCCACACACCATAACAAAAAATGATAACCATAATTTGTAATCAATTCTCACAATTCTTCACTCTCAGGGAAGATAATGGACAGTTATTCCAAGATAGCCATAAGATATATGGTAACAACATATATGGCAACCCACAACACCCAAGTTTTGTAGAATGAGCCAACCCTTGTATCCTTTTCAACTTCAGACATTCAAGTGAATAAAAATCCTTCAAAGATATCAGTGTTTCCATACTTGGCCTTGCTTTGTGGACTTTAGAAAGGCTTTCGATATGGTTCCTAGAAATAACTTATGGAATAGATTAGAAGAGCTAAAGGGTTCCTTTCGAGTTGAGAGCTACCGCAATAAGGTTGTACGAGAATTTCATTGCTAAGTTTAACCAATGAGGAGTGGTCGAAAGATATTAAGTGTAATATCGGAGTTAAACAACGTTTCCCCCTCTCCCCTACCCTTTTTGGCATTTACATCGATAAGCTAGAAGGTTTTTTAGAGGAAACAAGCTTTGCTGGCACGATCTTAGCTGGAATAGTCATCATCCTTCTTCTTTATGCTGACGATATTGTTCTTCTTGCAAGGTGCCCTTCTAGTCTTGATAAGCAACTAAGACTTCTTAAGGTTTTTTGCTCTACCATGGGCATGACTGTTATCACTGACAAAACAAAAATTGAGCATCTCTAGAGAGTCCTGGAGAAAGATTGAGCAAATCCAAAAGCATTTTATAACGTATAACCTCAAAATTAAAAGCAATACACCCTACCCTATTCTCCTTATAGAAGTGGGTCTTTCCCCTATCGAGAGCCTAGCTATGGCTAGGCTCCTGTTGTACAAGCATAAAATCAATAACATGAGAGACCATAGACTTCCTAAGCTAGCTTTAAATTCCAGCCAAAACCACCTAAGGCTCAAGCAAGGTTGGTATAAAGATACCAGGGCCTGGTTAAACCTTTGGGAGATCGACAAAAATGTTGTTTTGCAAAATAATAATAACATTAAAAATTTTGTTACTTCTAAGTTTAAGGAGAAAATGTGGTGTGAAAAAGATTTAGAGGCTAAAAGAAAGTTAATATATTATAAGGAGATCATCAATCCTACTCTAGAAGATCAAAAATATCTCTCTGTTTTGACTAGTTCAGTGAAAAAAATTAATATAGCCAAGATTAGAACGAACTCTCATGAGCTACATAGTGAAACAGGTCATTGGGCAGTTCCTAAAACACCATGGGTGGAAAGGATCTGCCACCTCTATGAGAATATGAACATTGAGGATGAAAATCACTTCCTCGTAGAGTTCCCTGCGTACGCCCACATTAGATCTCAGTTTCATAATATGTGTTGCAATCCTGATCTTCCTAACCTTTTAACCTGTCAAAATTATAGCGAGCTTGGGACGCTTCTCTCCATGCTCTTTGAGCATAGAAGTACAATTTTAAAACAAACTAAATAATTTGTTTTCTTTAGGTTCGATAGACCAATTTGGTCTCACATGATGTTAACCATCATCATCATCATCACCACAACTAAACCTGTGTACAATGTACTAACCCCTTTATCCTCTTTAATTTCACACATCTATCTCTCCTCCAAAGATATCAATGCTTCCATACTTGGCAACTCTTCTAACTTGGAGGACCCAATGCAACAACCAAAAAGCTTTGTACAATGCACCAACCCTTGTATCCTCTTAAGATTCACATTCATGTGAGCTAAAAACCTCTATAGATACCTATGTTTCCATATTTGGAAGTTCTTCTAACTTAGAGCATCCATATACAACAACCGAATATTTGTACAATGCACCAACCCATTTATCCTCTTCAACTTCACACGAGATTGTCATCAACTCCTGCAATAATGCTTATAGCTAGAAAGGTGCTTGCAAAATGAAATGGTTAGTTGTTCAAACAAATAAGAGATATATATATCTAACACATTGAAATAGCACATTACCAAAGCTTCCTAAAAATCCTCCCCAACATGAAATCCCACCATGCAATTTCAATGCAAAACCACAGAAAATCTCATAACGGATTATTCCAATTCCGCCATCAAAAGGAAGACATGACATAACCAAAATTTGATTGTAATTCACTCCATTTTCTCAAACTCAAAGATAGCACAGACACCCCCATTGCACCAAGAATATGACATGACATGACTGAACTTACCTTTCCTAAGAGAGTGAGACAAAAATAAATTAAATAAAAGACACTCTACAGTATCTAGACTGTCAAACACATAGGCACAAATCAAAAAAAAGTACACATTCATATTCAAAGTGTTGCAACTTACACAATTTTTTTTTAATTACCTATGATTTACTTTCTGTTTTTTATTTGTAATTTTTAATTACTTAACAAAAAAACACAAAACCCCTCAAATAAACATTATTCAAATCAATGAATTAAAATTTAGTAAAATGTTGACATTATACTTAGCGTTGCTTTTGTAAATATTAAAGTAATCTGATTTTTTTTCATTAAAACCCTTGTTGTAAACAAATTCCCTTGAATTAAATTTTAGGCACGAACTAACAGTTGTGGGTTGTAGGAAGCTTCTCTTGGTGAAGAGAAAGAGGAGCAGAAAAACATACATCATAGAAAATGAAAGTTGGATCGGGAGGAGCAAATAAGCCCAAAACTCATCCTTATGGGATGGAACCACCTCTATAATTGCTATATAGGTATCCGTTTTAGATATTCTAAAATCAATAATAAAGATACCTTTTGGTGAAAATTTGTCATTGTCAAAGCCTAAAGTGTACATAATATTTGTAAGCCTTATTCATTAAATAGTTTAATATTTGTAAGCCTTATTCATTAAATAGTTTCGATTGAGTAGCTTAACCAAATTAATGGAAAAATAAAACATTAGGGAAAATAAAAATCTGTAATTTAAAAAACTTTATATCATATAACTTTAATATATCAAAGCATTTTAAATAGGTATAAGGGTTCTATATAAAAGCCATAAAACGTGTAAGATGATTTTATCACAAAAAATTAAACAAAATTTAAATTTATTTTTAATATTACAAAACAACTTAATACATTTTTTTTTTAGAGTAATAAGGTAATCTTCAAAACCATTAAAAAATAAACATTGTATCATAAGTGACAAATGAAAATCATAACTAATTCTTAGGTTTACTTTGAATGAAACATTGTATCATATGTGATAAATAAAAATCATAACTGACACTTAGGTTTACTTTGAGATTGTCAAACAACTTCACCATCAACATTTAGGATCTTCTTTATTTAAACTCTTCATTCCCTCTTAGATTTTATTTCGACACTTACCCATATGTTTTTTAACATGTACTTATCTTGTAACGATCTTTTATAGTATGCCATTGGAAGAAAAGTATATGGGAGTACTACACACCCTTTACTACTTCCTTACCGACCAAATATCTCCAAAAGTATATGGACCTAGATCGAGTGAGTACAAAATTGCTCGATAATCGAGTGAGTACAAAATTGCTCGATAACAAGTCTTCTTAGAGTAAAAGATGCCACCCCTTATGAGATACTGCTTATTAAAACAATAAGCTACCCAATAGATTTGGAGGCACGGAGAACATTGATTATGTACAAATAAAAAAAGACACAAATGGACATTAACACGATTCTAGTTAAAATCGACCAAGATGAGATGAAAAGGGGGAAGAAAACATGGGACCAATAGTGCAAGGAATGGTTTGAAGAATGAGATATGGAAGAACAACGATGTCCATTGGATAAAAGTTGCATTGAAAATCAATGTACAAGAATGCTAAAAGGGAAAATAGAGAAAACAACAATATTTCATAAAAAACTTCAATAGGAAAGTAAAGATCAAAGTGCAAAAGTACTTGAAACTTAACATCTCGTGGCATGAAAATAACTAATATGCAAATACAAACCAAGTCACTCTGGTTGAGATGTGAAACATGAAGATGGGAACAAGGAAATGAGTTGTAGGAGGGCCATGTTGAGTACGTGGAAACGGGGAGGGTAGAAAATGAGAAACACTTCCTCCTACATTATTCTGTTGAGTATATAGTTGTCATTGATATCAAAGGTGTTCATGAATGACAAAGGAATAACTAGTGGATACGATGGCATGACAAACTCAGTAAAAGGTTAAGGTAGTGATGACATGGCATGGCATAGTTGAGAATGTGGCATGACACATATGGGATGCAGTATGGACGACAAAACTGTTAGAAACAGTCGCAGAGGATTTTCGCAAAGAAATCGTGCAGATTCGCAAAGTCATGGTGAGATCCGAATTCGATCTGAAAATCGACAGTAAGGAAGCATCCTGCACAAGATCCAACGACTGAGGATCAGTTCTGCAAAAGATAGGCGGGAGGATGAAGTTCCACAAAATATCAAGATAAGACGACTTATATTAGTCCTGCACTAGATCCGACGGTTAAGGATTAATTCTGATAGTTAAGCGAAAAGTCCAAAGTTTCGCAAAATATTAAGATCAACAGTGCGGAAGAAAAAATGTGGAAAGGGAATTGTGGAAATAACGTTTAAAGATTCTATGACCTCGCAATTTGGAAATCGATGGTCAAGAAAACACCCGCAAAATATCAATGGTGCGGAATTGTTGTTGCAGAAAGAAACTTGCAGAAAGTTGAGATACGATTTGAGGAAATGTTACATCCCGCATCCCGCATCCCATATTTCACATCCTGTAATCTGGCGAGATTGGATGGTTGAAGTTAGTTCCACTAGAACAGGTCAACGGTTCGGTAAAAGAAGTGCAGAAAGAATTTTGCGGAAAGTTGAGATACGATTTTGGGAAATGTTACATCCTGCAATCTGAAGATCAACGCTCATGGAGAATCCCGATAAAGATCAACGGTAGGGAATTGTTGAAACATAAACTTGGTGCGGAAATACGATTTCAAGAGGAAATCTGTAGAGTATATCAATGGTCCAAAGAGATTCAGACATAAGATCAACGGTCCAGATTGTATTTGGAGAAGAAGATTACGGAAGCACCAAAAAACGATAAACAGGGCCGTAGAAATGAATTTTGAGCTGTGAGAAGAACGAAACGGTGCATTTATTGAAACTTAACTATGAAATGATGCTATGGTTGAACGGGTAGATGATGAAGAGGTATGTCTGTAAGTAAACAGTCACGATCCAAAATGAAAGAGCGCAACTATGGAGAGATGCGTTGGTAGGTAATAGGTAAAAGTTATTAATTGAATGAATGTGTAAAGAATGAAGTGTCTTTGGTAGTAAGCTTGATAGAGTACAAATTGAATAGTTTACAACTGTTCCAAAAGACTAAGAAAATCGGATCATGGTGGCAGGGTGGTGCTAGGGCAGGCCGCGGGTCTGCAGGGGGTTGAATCCTCCTTCCAGTCGTAGCTGGAGAACAGGGTGTTGTAGCATCCTTGTCTGTTGAAGCAGGAAAAAAACCATAGGGGTGTTGTAGCATCCTAGTCTGTAGTTGCAGGAAAAACCTAGGGTGTGTTTTGCATCCTTTCTGTACTAGCAGATAAACAATTTTGTAAAATTCATCTTATTAATGAGTTTGTGTTGGTGGTTTTCTCTTTGAGGTTTCCACGATAAAAACTGAGTTTTAATCGTTGATTATTGTTTGATTTATTTATTAAGAGTCAAATCTGATTCACCCCCCATTCTTAGTATTGTGGGATAAACCAACGATTGGTATCAGAGCGGGTTCCTTCACAATAACTTAACCACTGGAAGGAAGATCCCATTCAAAACACAATGGATCAACAAGAAGGATTGGCCACTAACAAACCTCCACTATTTACCGGAGAAAATTATGCTTACTGAAGTGTTAGAATGAGGTGTCATATGATGTCCCTGGGATGGAAATTTTGGGCAGCAACTGAAAAGGAACTTAAAATAGGAAACCAATACCCTAAAGACACAATTGAACTAGGAGAATATGAAGGTAATGCCGAAGCCTTAAACACAATCTTAAGTGGTTTAACACATTCGGTATTTACTAAAGTTATACAATGCACATCTGCCAAACAAGCTTGGGACAAGTTGAAAATAATCTATGAAGGAGAATCTAAGTTCAAAGAATCCAAACTTCAAACATATAAAGGTCAATTTAAAATTCTTAAAGTGAAAGAAGAAGAGAAGATTAGTGAATACATTCTTCGTGTAGATGAAATTGTTAATGCGATCAGAGGGCTTGGAGGAAAATTAAAAGAAAAGGAAGTGGTAAGCAAGGTACTAAGAACATTACCAATGAGGTATAACCCAAAGGTATCCACCTTAGAAGAACAAAATGATCTTAAAAAGGTAACAATGGATGAGCTACATGGAATTCTCACTGTGTATGAGATGAGAACATGACAAAATGGATCTTTAAAAGGGGAAGCAACTTTTAAAGCCTCTTTAAAAAATCAATCAGAAAACCCAAATGATGACGAAGCCTTTTTCATTAATAAACTTGAGAGAGGGACTGGAAAATACAAGGGGAAGTTACCTTTAAAATGTTTTAAGTGTGGAAGGGTTGGACATTTTGCCACTAAATGCACCTACAGTAAATAAGATGAGAATGAAGAAAAGGAAACTTCAAAATTCAAAAGGGGTAAACCAGGAAACAAGAATAAAACCTATGAGAAAAGGAGAATTTTGTACACCATAGAAGACAGTGAAGATTCAGATGGAATTTAAGTTGAAGAAACTGAATTTTATTTATGGGTCTAGATACTCATGCCTCAAATAGTGAGTCAGATATAGAAGGAGAAGTAGACCTAAGAGTTGAACTTGTTAGTGCCCTTGAAGAACTTGAGACATGTAGGAAAAAGAACAGACAATCAAATATTATCATCAGTCAGTTGGAAGCTCAACTTCTAGATGCCAAAAAGGTTGAGGATGACCTAAATCTACAACTCAAAAGAAGAATACAAGAGTCTGAAAAGCTTGCAGAAGAAATCATGTAATTCAAGAGAAATCTTAATAAAGAATCTATCAAGTCAAAGTTTGAGAATAGCTCAAGGATTCTAGATGACATTCTGAGTAGCGAAATACCATAAAGTGATAGATCTGGACTAGGGTTCTTTAAATAAAAGAAGCCAGAGAGTTTTCATGTCACCAATCAAGAAGGAAGTAAGAAAATCTATGCTGGAGTACTAAAGACTCCAACTAAAAAGGAAGGAAGCAAGAAAGAAGGCTTAATTTCTCGGGATAAAAATAGAAATAATATAGCAACAAAGGGACCAAATAGATATCTACAGATCTTCTTAGTTCACTTCTATTCTTGTAATAATTTTGGTCATAAAGCATTAAATTGCAGAACTGAAAGAAAGGTTTCTGAATACAAGAAGTCATCAAGTAATAATTCGAAGAGAAATAAGAATCTTTTTACACTACTCCAAAAATATGACATAGAATGTTATAAGTGTAATAACCATGGACATATGGCAAGAGATTGTAAGCTGAAGACTCCTACAAGAAATATTGTTGCAATCAAATCTCTATACACCAAACAAAATAGATATTGGAGAGAAAAGGAACAAAATGAAACTTCCATGATTTCTTTATGTGCAACCGAAAGCCAAAACATATGTCACTTAGAGAGTGGTTGTTCAAAACATATGACTGGTGACCCAAACAAATTCATAACACTAAAAGATAATAAGGGAAAATTCACTTTTGGAGACAACCTTTCCTCCAAAATAATCAGCAAAGGAACAATTGTCATCAACAACAAGATCAAAGTAGAATATGTTTTTCTAGTTGAAAACCTCAAGCCTAATCTTCTCAATGTAAGTCAAACATGCGACCAAGGACACATTTCTATCTTTGACTCAGAAAAATGTGAAATCAAGAATAAGAAATCAGGAAAGGGTGTTGGCATTGCTATGAGAAATACAAACAATGTATACATATTGGAAAATGAAAACCAGGGTTACTTAAGTATGGTAGATGAAAGTTGGTTATGGCACAGAAGGTTGGGACATTTAAGTTTTGAAAATCTTGCCAAAATAAGCATGAATGAAGCTGTAAGTGATCTACCTAAAATTATAGTTCCTCTAAACTCTGTGTGTAGACATTGTTAACATGGGAAGCAAACCAGAGCCAGTTTTAAAATAAAAGAACATATGACCTCACACCCTCTGGAAATAATACACACAGACCTTTGTGGACCAACAAGAACTAAAATTCTACAAGGAGATCACTATTTCATGTTTCTCGTTGATGATTACACAAGGATGACCTAGGTGGCATTTCTCAAAGAAAAATCAGAAGCCTTTGAAAATTTTAAAATCTTTAAGGAAATGGTTGAAAATGAGTCTGGTAGGAAAATCAAGTGTCTTAGATCAGATAATGGGGGAGAATTTAATTCCAATGAATTCAATGAATTCTGTGAAGATCATGGAATTAAGAGACAATTTTCAGCTGCAAAAACTCCTCAGCAAAATGCGGTTGTTGAAAGGAAAAACATAACATTCCAAGAAGCTGCTAGAACTATGCTCAATGCATTAGAGGAAATTTCAATTTAAAATGGGCCTTCTAAAAATAATACAAATTCCATGTCATCATGTATTAGCCAATCAAAATACTTCAAAATTCAAAAAGGGAGCACCTTTTAAACAATTTTTTAATATAAATTTGGGGATAGGCATCATAAAACAAACTACTTTTTTTGTTCGTATTTTCAACATATCTCCTTGTGTTTTAACTCAAATTCGATCGAGAGAGATCGTTGGATGCGGAATTAAATTACGCATCCAACGAGTACCCACTCGGCATACTTTTGACGGGCTCATCTACCCCAAAAACAAGAAATACCTGGAAAAAATGTGATGATGACGTGATGACATCATCATCACGTTTTTTCAGGTATTTCTTGTTTTTGGGGTAGAGGGGCCCGTCAAAAGTATGCCGAGTTGGTACTCGTTGGATGTGGAATTTAATTCCAAGTCCAACGAGCTCTCCCGATCAAAATTTAAGTAAAAACACATGGAGATATGTCGAAAATACGAACAAAAAAATAGTTTTTTATTTTCTTCCTCTAAAATTAATAAATATTATTTTATTATTTTAACTATTATTTTATTAATTTTCCTTAGGAGGCCCATTTTGAGTTGAAATTTCCTCTAATGAAGCAAAAATGTCAGATTCATTTTGGAGAGAAGATGTATACACAGTTGTCTACATACTTAACAAATGACAACTCAAAGTGAATAAAGATAAGACCCCCTACGAATTGTGGTATGGAAGACCAACCTGAGTCAAATATTTTAAAGTGTTTGGCAGTAACTATTACAACAAAAGAAACAAGGATGACCTTGGAAATTTTGACTTTAGGAATGATGAAGAAATCTTTCTAGGATATTCATCCACCAAAAAGGAATATAGGTGTTTCAATAAAAGGTTACATAAGATTGTAGAAAGTGTTGATGTAAAAGTAGATGATGTAAAACCAAGGAAAGATAAAAAGCTTGACAGTATTGAAAATACATGTGATGATGAGATAAAATAATTGCAAAAGGACGAGAGCATTCATAATGAAGAAGAAGACAGAGAGAAGGAAGATACACATGAAGATGATGAAGACTTCCCTAGACCTGACACTAAAAATCTTTTAGAAGGGTACAAAAGGATCATCCAGAGTCATAGATCATGGGTGATAAAAATGCTGGAGTCAAAACAAGAAGACAACTACTAGATGTGGAACAAGCCCTACTCTCAATAGTAGAACCCAAGAACTTTACAGAAGCCAGCAAAAGTGATGAATGAGTCAAATCCATGAATGAAGAACTAGATCAGATTGAGAAAAAATGAGACCTGGGAACTTGTTTCAAGACCTGAAGATAAGAACATTGTAGGAACCAAATGGATTTTCAAAAACAAGTTCAATCAAGATGGACAAGTAATAAGGAACAAAGCAAGATTGGTTTGTAAGGGGTATGCCCAAGTGGAAGGTATTGATTTTGAAGAAACTTATGCTCCTGTATCTCAACTTGAAGCAATCATAATGTTTTTAGCACTATCATGCCATAAAAACTTCAAAGTATATAAAATGGATGTCAAGTCTGCATTCCTGAATGGAAAACGAGAAGAAGAAGTGTATATTGAACAACATGAAGGGTTTCTCTTATCTGAAAACAAAGATTATGTTTGTAAACTGAAAATGCCCTCTATAGTCTCAAACAAGCTCCAAGAGCATGGTTTTGAAGGCTAGATAGTTACTTGAAACAACAAGGTTTTAAAAGAGGAGTCATTGAAAGTAATCTTTACCTAAAAATCGAAGATAAAAATATGATCATTGTTGTTGTCTATGTGGGTGATATCATTTTTGGAAGCAATCTTCAAATCCTAAGTGTAGACTTTGCCTCTGAAATGAAAATGAATTCAAAATTATGTTGTGTGAATTGACATTCTTCTTGGGATTGCAAGTCTACCAAACAGATGAAGGAATTTTCATCTCTCAAACTAAGTACATCAAAGATATGTTGAAAAAGTTTAAAATGGAATATTTCGAACCTGTTGGTACTCATATGGTCGATGGTTGCGAGTTAAGTAAGGATGATGAATCTATGGAATTAGATCATACCATGTTTAGATCCATGATTGGAAGTCTTCTATATGTGACAGCCACAAGACCAGATGTGATGCAAGTTGTTTGACTAGTGGCTAGATTCCAGTCAGCTCCCAAAGAAACACATGTAACAACAGTAAAAAGGATTTTTAAATATCTAAAAAGTACCATGGAGTATGGTTTATGGTATCCAAAAGGAAAATATTTTACCTTGAAAGCGTTTACTAATGCAGATTGGGCAGGAAGTGTTGATGATCGAAAAGTACTAGTGGAGTAGCATTCTTACTGTGAAATTGTTTAGTATCATGGTCAAGTAAAAAACAATCCTCCATTTCAGTCTCTACAGCAGAAGAAGAATATATTGCTACTGCATCATGTTGCACTCAGGTTATTTGGATGAAACAAACCCTATAAGATCTACTTGTAAAATATGAACATCCAATAGTGATCAACTGTGATAAGACTAGTGCTATAAATATGTATAAAAACACTGTCATGCATTCTAAGATAAAACATATACCAATCAAGTATCACTATATAAGAGAACATGTATCTCAAAAGATTGTCAGTGAAAGAGTAAGAACGGGAAACCTAAGAGAAAATGTAATGTAATGTATATTTAATAAAATGTAGAGATGATTTAAATAATAGATGCCCTGGTAATTTATACCATAAGTGGGGAAGAGAGGTGACTTTTCAAGTCACCTCTTAGTTTATTTACATTAATTAACCTAGCTTATAATTAAATTTGGTTTTTGTTACATTTCCTTTCCCTTAAGGAAGCTTTGTCCTCAAAGCTTATTTAATGACAATGACTACGTGAACTATCACAACGTCTCTGATGTGGACATCTGTATGGGTTGTTACTGGCAGGTTTTGTCCCTGGTTCTATTTTGATTATGTGTTCAGTTTTTCTGTTTGTTGGGAGCGCCATAGGTAACTCTTGAAACACCTTGCGATGTTTTCGAATTAGCTCTTGTGTCTCTGGTTGTTTGTCCATATCTCCTTCACTTGTTAGAATCTCCATTTCTCTACATTGAGGTATGTACATTGGTGCATCCTTCCAACGTAGATTTTCGATATGATGTGATGTAACCTGTTGTGTTGGAGGTGGTTGGAACCCATATAATTTGTGTGTTTTCCCGAACGCATGGAATTCAATAAAATGTTCTTGGTGATTTGCAGAGTATGTACCCGAGGTTTGTAACCATTGTATTCCTAATACTACGTCGATTCCTCCTAGTGGTACCGTAAAGAAATATGATTCTAAGTTATATTCTTGCATTTGTAACTTAACCTTGTGACATTTTCCCACATTGCCGAACCTTGTGACATTTTCCCACATTGCCGATCTTCTTGCCATCTACTACCATAACTTTCATGTTAGATACTGGACAGATGAATAGGTTAAATACTTTAGCAAGGTTGACGTTAACGAAGTTATGGATGCTGCTAGAGTCGATCAGAACTGTGACATTATTATTTTTTATATGTCCTTTAATCTTCAATGTTTGTGGTTGGGAGATTCCGGTAATAGCGGCTATTGAGATTTATGGGGAGTAGTCCTCAATTCCTGGGTGGTAGTCTTGTTGGCTATTCACATCGTTCTCAATTGGTTCATTGACTTTTAGCTCTACTTCACAAGCATATATTTTCTTTTGTAAGCATCTGTGCTTAGGATCCCATTTGTCTCCACAGAACTTACATTTTCCTTCTTTTATTCTCTAGGCCTCTAAACTCAGCTTTGTTCCTTCCCTAAGTTGAGGCGGCGTATACCTTGGATTTCCCGTGTATCCTGATTGGAGGGGGTTCTTTTTGGAGTCGTCTTGGTCGACATTTGTATGAATGGATTTGCTTTCAATAATCCTGGCTTTATGTCATGCTTCTTCCATGGTAGAGATGCTGTGTAACTCTAGTTCGTCACGGATGTGTTGTTTTAGACCGTGTATGTAGGTCTGTAGTCGTTGTTCATCGAATAACTTTGGGACTCGAGTTGACAGCGCTTCCCATTCACAAGTGTACTCATAGACACTGTTTTTTTGTTGTAACCTTGTGATTTTGGCAAATAAGTCTTTTTCTTCAACGCCTTGGAATCTTTTGATGCGATCGTTCCTGAAGCTAACCTAGTTGTAAGAACATATTCTTGCAGTATTCTTCCACCATAAGTACTAGTTGTAAGCGCTGCCTTCTACATGCATGGAGGCATATTTAATTTTCTTGTCATCGTAATGGATGTTGTAGATGTCTAGGTATTCCTCGGCTTTGTTAATACATGCTATGCATTGTCATTCGTCCCCGTCGTATTTGGGTAACTCGACTTTTACCTGTATTTGGCGTCCTTGTGTATATGCGTTAGAGGACGACATGTTGAATAGAGGATCTGGCTGCTCCAGAGTTATTGGAGAGTTTGGTTGCAAGTCATTCCAGATTTGTAATCTGTCCAAGATGGCGGTTAAAATTACTTGATTTTTCTTTTGGTCTTCTTGTAGAGTGAGGAAGCTATTCTCTATTCATGACATAAATTGTGTCCACTTTGATGTCAAATCGTCATTGGTTTGTTTTATTTTTATGTGGAGTTCCTCATAATTCTTGTTAATTTTCTCATTGATTTGATCGAACCGAGCATCCATTGATATGGTGATTGTTGGAATCTTCCAAGTGTTGAACATAGACTTATTTTTATTTGTTGTATAATGCCAGCCCACCACGATTCTCCCTTTTTTCCTCTTTTTTTTAAGTAATAATAATAATTATTATTATTATTATTATAATATAGTTTTTTTTAAGTAATTATAATAACAATGATTATTATAATATTGCTTTTTTAATTAATAATAACATTAATAAATATTATTAATAAATCTTGTTAATATCAAATCCTTGTTATTATTATTAATCCGTAATATTAATAAATTTTATTAATATTAAAATCCTTGTTAGTTCAAAGAGTTGACCGTGCTTATTGGTGGAATGAAGCGTTGTGGAGGGAGGAAATGGAGCAGCAATGGAAGGGTGGAACGACGACGTGAAGGTGGGAAGAAGTGGGGACGAAGGATGGAGCAGTCGGGTGGAGAGTAGTGGACGGGGTGGGAGCAGTGTGAAGTGGGAAGGCTGGTGAAGTGGAAGCGGCGTGAAGTGGGAGCGCGCAGGTGGCCGAGTGACAAGGAGGGAAATGGAGATGTCGGCGTTGCAGATTGGGGATGGAAGGAAGGGCGAGTGGATGGTAGGAGGGCAAGTGGAGTAGGCGATGTGGGAGGTGGTGGGCGGAGAAGAGACTAAGCGCACGGATGGAGGTGTTAGGGCAGAAAGGGATGGAGAATGGAGAAACAGAAGGGATGGCGATGTGGATGGAAGGAAGGGAGAAGGGGATTGGCGCAGTAGGGGGGGGGAATGGCAACGCGAAAAGGAAAATGGCAGCATGGAGGGATGGAGGCGTTAGTGGGATGGATCAACAAAACGGAGGGGATGGAAGCACGGAAGGGATGGCAGCTTTATCAGGATGGTGGCGGCGTAAATGAAAGGAAGGGTGAAGGGTGGAGAATGGAGGGGAAGGAGAAATGAGTGGGAAAAAGTAGGTGCAGCGGAGGGAGAGGAACAATGGCAGCAGCGTGGAGCAATGGGGAAGTGACAGAGTGATGAAGGGTGCTGGGCGGTGCCAAGAGCCGAAAATCTCTGATACCAATGAAAGAGTAAGAACATGAAACCTAAGAGAAAATGTAATGTAATGTATATTTAATAAAATGTAGAGATGATTTACATAATATATGCCCCGGTAATTTATACCGTAAGTGGGGAAGAGAGGTGACTTTTCAAGTCACCTCTTAGTTTATTTACATTAATTAACCTAGCTTATAATTAAATTTGGTTTTTGTTACAGTCAGACTAGAATACATTGGCACAAAAGAACAGATTGCTGACATTTTCACCAAACCGCTACCTAAGGAATCCTTTGAGCGTCTTAGACAGAAAATGGGAGTACTTCCGATACAAAAGTACTAAGAGGAGAAAGCTCAATCTCAGGGGGAGAAATGCTAACAGGGGGAGATGTTAGACAGAAAGGTTCCTTTGTCATTGTTGTCAAAGAGGGGAGAATTTTTAGAGGTTTCCATCAATGCCAACGGGGGAGATTGTTGACTTTATAGTTGTCATTGATGTCAAAGGTGTCCACAGATGAAAAAGGAATAATCAGTGGATATGATGGCATGAAAAACTCAGTAAAAGACTAAGGTAGTGATGGCATGGCATGGCATAGTTGAGAATGTGGCATGACACATATGAGATGCAATATGAATGACAAAACTGTATGAATGACAAAATTGTTTAGAGGTTGCCATCAATGCCAAAGGGGAGAATGTTGAGTATATAGTTTCCATTGATGTCAAAGGTGTTCACGAATGACAAAGGAATAACTAGTGGATATGATGGCAGGACAAACTCAGTAAAATAGTAAGGTAATGATGGCATGGCATGGCATAGTTGAGAATGTGGAATGACACATATGAGATGTAGTATGAATGACAAAAATATTAGAAACAGTCGCAGATGATTTCGGCAAAGAAATCGTGCAGATCCGCAAAGTCATGGTGAGATCCGAATTCGACCTGAAATCGACGATCAGGAAGCATCCCGCACGAGATCCAACTGCTGAGGATGTAATATACCAAACTAGTATTTTTCTCTTTATGTGTGTAGTGTAGATGGCTAATAGACTTATGCCTCAATAAAATAGGAAAGCAAACCCCGATCTTTGCATGCATGCAGATATGTGCCCTAGAAAATACTGAGATGCTATAAAATAGAAGAAGTCAATGCATGTACATACTAGTATGTAGATCTATTGATGGTGAATAGGATGGTCCCTGCATGCAAGGATTCTGATAGAGGAATAGGGAGATAGACCAAATCGTCCTCCACGGGTGAATGTGCCCTCCTCTCAAGCTGTAGATGCTTCGGAATAATAAATAAGCCTCTACTGAAGGCCCAGCTGAGGTGAAATAGGGTTATAGTACCCCTCTGTCAGTGATGGAAGCAACATGCAAAAGAAACAGTGGCTCAATAGCCCAAAATGTGAATGTCCTCCTCAAATCAATTCATCCATGCAGAACAATGTCTTCTAGAAAGGGGACACTGCTAATAACTTGCTTGATACTCAAGATGAATGGCCCTTCTTCCAAGGGAAGGGTAATGAAGATGCTCTGAGATGAATAGAAGTAGCATGCAAAATTTCTGACCCCTGTAGATAAGAAAATGAATTGCTTTATCTCTGACCACGGTATCATGGTATGATGGTGGAACTCTTCAGCTGGATGAATAATCAACCTCCCGAAATAACTGTTGAATGTAACCTGATGATGAACTAGTGCTAAACCTGGATGATCCAACCTGATGATGAACTAGGGCAGATAGATTTCGCTACCAAAATACACCAGTTAGTTGAGCATGCACTCAACCCCAACTTAGCTCGTCGAGCTCTCCAATTCGACTCCACAAATCAATAATCACATAAGTGTCTTCTCCATTCACTTTATCTTTCTTTTATAACTTTCAACTGCAAAAACCCTAACTTTTGACCTAATGAGGTCACTTTAACTGCTAATTTGCAGTTGAATTGCATGCATGCGCATAGAGACTTAATCGGGTGCATGCATCATTAAATAATGCTCAGATGTCATGCATGCAGGTGGCCTTTGGCTCGGGTGGCCCTCTTCGACCCAATGGTGATATAATATTGATTCCCTAGATCTTTTGTATATGACATTAGTCTTCGGTTGTTTCCTTGACTGTCAATACCCGCTCGAACCTACATGAATCACATAGGTTAGCAGGTCGGTCCTCAATGCCTAAGCAGAAGAGGATATTTTAGTCCTCCTCGCTCAAATTTGCTTGTCCTCAAGCAACTTTTTTTTTTCCAAGAAAAAAAAGCGTAATTTCATTCATCTTTCGAGATCAAAATTACATTCTGAATATTCACTGAAGCGTGAGTTCCGAGCAGCCATTGATAAAGTTGGTTCCGTAAAAGAGAATGCATGGTCTTCTGTTAGATAAATCTAGGAAAGCATACGCAGATGCTTTTCAAAATAGTAGGATCGTTATTGTAGATCCTATCATAAACCACCAGAACGAGAGGTCTGTTATACAAAAAACTGGTTACTTAAGTGCCAGAGTCTGCTGTAATATAAGGCTGGAAGAGCATATGGAGATACTTTTTCCAATAGATAAAAGTTCGATACCATAGAACCTTTCGATAACATAAAAAATGTTGTATAGTATCATTAAAACATGATAGAAATCTGCATTTAAAACAGTTGTAGCAATAAGTTCAAATAAACCTGTCAACCTGTCGAAACACAAAACTGTTCTTTTCCAAAATTTATAAAGTGCATAAACAGTAATCAGAGAACTTCTATAAAAGGCCTGTGATAGTACTCCTGTGTTCTGCCTTTGATAATTTCTTTCACTGTCCAAGAACCCGCTGCCAACCGGAGCCCTTCCTTGGAAGCTTTGTCCGCTTCCTTGTTATTTTCCCTGTAGACATGCCGGCAAGTAAAAGAGTCAAAACGCTGAAGAAGAAGTCTGATAGCAGATAGAACGTGTGCTAATCTCAACTTCCTGCATTCTTGTGTTTGATTGATCCAATTGATAACATCCAGTGATTCGCCCATAAAATT
>LPNX011127504.1:220439-293436 GCA_001517045.1 Pseudotsuga menziesii | reverse complement strand
CCCCCGAGTCCCATAGATAAAAAAAAATGAGAATCAGTAAAAAATAGTAATGCGCCTCCACCACATGCATTATTTTGAGCTGCCCCATCGAAAAATGCCCATGGGGTCGACCTGTCTAAATCCACTTCTAAGGTCCTTCAATCTCTAGCCACCCTTATATGTTCCGGAAAAGAGTTATAGTAACCCACGGACAGTGCTCCTGTGATTGCAGGTATGCTGGAAATGTCCTTGAAAATAGCCTTATTACGGGCCAGCCATATCCCCCAAATAACCAGCAGTGGTAATATCTTGTGTTTCTTTTGTGTAATCCTTCGCCACCAAGAATCCCACGCAGCTTCCACTGATGCCCCTTCCCACTGGCAATTGAAGCCAACCAGTAATGATACTTCCCTCCAGACAGCTGACGTGAAAGAGCAGGATAGGAATAAATGGATGCTGGATTCCAACTCCCTTTTACATAGCACACACCAGTCAGGACCCTGAAAAGTTCGTTTCTGCAACACATCCCAGGTAGGTACCTTATTGTTTAGGACACACCACATAAAAAATTTTGTTTTTACTGGGCATTTCAACCCCCACAGAGGCCGCCACCACCAGACATATTCCCTTCGTACCTCTCCTGCACTAAGGCATAGATAACCAGCCTTTGGAGTGTAAACACCTCCCAGATCCGCCTCCCAAACCAAAGTATATTCATGATCAGTTAGTAAAATATTTTCCCAATCCAATTCCCTTATATACAGGTCCATAAAAGCAGTCTCCTGATCCCCCAGCCCCAAAGAGTTTTCCCTTCTCCAGTGTTGATTCCACGGTTCAACAGGCCTTGGATCAGCGAGCCGATTTAAGGTGGTTATCCCAATTTGACCTAAAGCTTCAACCACTTCGATTGGGAGAATATGCTGATGGGTGCTACCCAACCATGGGTCCCTTCCAATCAGAACCTTTTCCCCATTGCCGATGTCCCATGCAATATTGCTTTCGATCAAGTGAAAAGATTTTACAATTGCTTTCCAGATCACCGAGCCCCCAGTGTGAGCTTTCCTAGGATTTCTGATCCAGTCTGTGATGCTTACTCCATTGAGGTATTTCTGTTTGATCACCCGCGTCCACAAACTGCTGGATTTCACCAGCGTCTATCCTCCTTTGGCAGCCAGGGCTTTTGAAAATAAAAAGATGTCCTTGAGACCCCAACCTCCAAGACCTTTTGGGACTGCAATCCTTTTCCAATTGACCCAGAGAGTTACCTGAACTTCCTTTTTGCCACTCCATAGGAATCTGAAGCAAACCCTCCTTATCCTTTCAAGAATCCCTTTCGGAATCCAGGATAAAGACATCCAATAAACCGGAATTGCCTCTAAAACTGATTTGACTAATACTAATCTTCCTGCTCTTGAAAACCACTTATGACTCCATACCATTAGTCTCTTTTCTACCTTCCCAACCAGCCATAACCAGTCCTGTTTCCGATACAAATTTGCTTTCAGAGAGAAGTCAAGGTACTTTAGTCCTACGTCCAGGCCCGCTATATTGTAGGGAAAAATCCTTCTAAGTTTAGCCTCCTCTTCCGGTCTTAACAAATGGGTTGTCAACGAAGATTTGCCAATGTTTATCTCCATTCCAGTGGCCTTTGTGAACAAATCCAAAATCCCTTGGAGAAATCTAGTTTCTCCTCTAGTGCCAGAGCAGAAGATCAGTACATCATCCACGAAAAGTAGATGAGTTACGTTTAAATTCGGGGCTATCTGTATCCCAGCAAACTGACCTTTGGCTTTGGCTGCTCTTAATGCCCTACTAAGGCCTTCTACCACCAAAAGGAAAAGTAGTGGAGACAAGGGACATCCTTGTCTTAGCCCTCTCTCGGCATGAAAAAAGGGGGAGGCCGCTCCATTAATTAGCACAGCAAAAGAAATAGTGGTTAAGCAGGACATAATCCATCTTATGAAATTGATGCAAAAACCGAGGTGGGTAAGAAGCAACCTCATATAAAGCCAGGTTACTTTGTCATAAGCCTTAGAGAGATCAAGTTTGAGAATAGCCCCCTTCAGCCTCTTAGTTTTTATGCTATGGAGACCTTCCTGTGCTACCCCAATAGCCTCATGTATCTGACGACCTTCCAGGAAGCCAAACTGCTCATCAGTGATTTGTTCCGAGAGAATAGGCTTCAGTCTCATGGGAATAACCTTTGAAATAATCTTGTAGATGCAGTTGCACAGGGAAATAGGTTTGAAATCATTGAGAGAAAGTGGATTATCGGACTTTGGTATGAGGGCTATAAAGGTGGAGTTAAAACTGGCCGGGATCCATCCAGACACCCTTGAGTCTTCTATAACCTACAATAGGTCCATCCCCAATATATCAAAGAGATCCAGGAAGAAATCAATCATCCATCCATATGGCCCAGGGATTTTATCTTTTTGAAAGCTGCCCAAAACCTTCTTGAGTTCTTCTTCTGACACTTCCTTCATAAGATCCCTATTACCCGCCTCATCAACAAAACGGGGAAACATCTGAGCCAGTCTGATGACCTCTTCGATTGTGGCCTATTGAGGAGCTTTGAACAGTTGTTGAAAATGATTCACCCCACATCTGGCCTTATCATCAAAAGATAAATGGGTGGAGCCCTCCTCATCCTGCAAGCTCCAAATAGTATTTGCTACTTTCCTTCCTCTGGCGTAAGCATGAAAAAACTTTGTGTTATCATCCCCACATTCCAGCCAAATCGCTCTGCTTTTGAGCCTCCACGCTTCCTCTCTTTCCAGTAAGAGAATACTGTGTCATTCCTCCATCCTTGTCAAGTCCTCCTTCGATTGTTGAGAAGAAAAACCACCTCCTTCTCCTTCATAGATCTCCAGAATTTCTGCCTCCACCTGTTTCAGCTCAACATCTTCCCTGCTTCTCTTTTCAGCTGCCCAGCCCTTGATCAGAACTTTTAGCCTTTTAATGTTGTCAGCAAACTGCAGGGCAGCCGATCTATCGATGTCCTCCACAATAGGCCTCCAGTGAGTGAGGAAGAGAGTTTTGAAAGTCTCATCCTGTAGCCATGTTTTATTAAATTTTAAATGGCCAGGGGGATTAATAGGGCCCTTTTTTATTTCAAAAAAGATAGGGAAGTGATCAGAGTGTCCCCCACTGCCCACCCACTGTCTAACTAAGAAGAATCTGTCCACCAATTGCTCTGCTACTAGAAAACAGTCTATCCTTTTTGCCACCCTTGCATCCCCACTTCGATTATTTCTCCAAGTTGGCCTGAGTTTAACAGGCTCAATATCCAGCAGACCATTCTCCATCAATTTCTGAGCAAAGTAACCTGAAAGAGAATCAGCATGGGCTCAAGGCCCCTAGACCTCACTTTGCCCCAAAGAAAAATTAAAATCTCCACCCAAAATAAGTGAATCACCAGTCACCATGAGATTTTGTAGCAGAGAGTCCCAAAACGTGGGCCTGTTCACATAAGGCCCATAGACATTTATCACAGATAAAAGAAGTCCCAACTCTTCAGAGAAAAGCTCCAATCCCAACACAGAGTCTAGCCCCCAAGCATTGACCAACTTCAAGAAACACTTCCTCCATCCAACCGCCAGTCCCCCGGAACGGCCCCTTACATCAAGGGTCACAAAAGACCAACCCGGTAACCAGCTCTCCAGCTTCTCTTTAACCGCATCTCCTACCCCTAAGGTCTCTTGTAGCATAATCACATCCGGGTGTTAAAGAGTAAGCACCCTAATGAAGGCTGATTTCTTTACGGGCCCAGCCAGACCTCGACAGTTGAAGGACATGAGTTTCATAAACGACCTTTTTTCTTGGCCTTCTTCGCTCTAAGGGCCTTTTCAATCATTTGTTGTTTTCTTTCCAACAGGTCCTCCCTTGCTCTAGACTGAGCCTTGGAGAGGTTTGTTTTTCTGCCCCGACTCCTTCTCACAGGCGAGGAGACTTTACCAAGACCTGAGGCAGACTTTGTGCAGGATCTTAGAAAGTGAACCGATACCGAGGATTCTGGGGGGGAGGGACAGGACTCCTCAGAAGGGGTTTCGGGCTCAGAATCCAGCATAGAACTGGGGGGCTCTTCTAAACCTGGAAAGGGATCTGAAACCCGAGCAGTCAGGACAGGAGCAAAGGAGCTATCCTTACCCAGGTCGACCTCAGCTGGTAAAAAGGGCACGGGGCGAGGCAAGGGGGGAACAGACCGAATCGACAAGGATAGTTTCCTCAGACCTTCTATCCAGTCAAAACCAAAGAAAGAAACATTTTTCATGATCAAATTAACATTTGGAGTCAAGGTTAAAGATGAAATGCCCGGGCAGGTAGTAACCGTGGGAGAAATAACAGTTACCGGGGCTGGAGCCTGATTAGTCTGTTCTAAGAGGTCGTCGACCGCCTGTGGGCCTGCAGGGAATGGTTCTTCAAATTTCGGTTCTCTGGCCAAATTTCCAATAGATAAATGAACAATATCGTGAGACTCATCCGTCTTCACCGGGTGTCCCTCGTGAGATGCCGAAGCACTTCTCCTTCTGTTCCCGAAATGGGGATGGACCGGTAAAGGACAATCTGAAACAGGATGCCCATACGCGTGACAACGCCTGCAACGGAATCGGACATTCTCGTAATCCAGAATTTGTGGAAAGATCACCGGCCCCCAATCCAGATTTATGGATTCTGCCAAGCCTTCCCTGAGATTAATGTTCACCAAGATACGATCAACCTTCTTCTCATGAGATTCCAGGTAGGATAAGTCCGCCTCCATAAAATTCCCTAAGATATCTCCAATCTGCTTGAAGTGATACAGGTCCCAAAAGTGGAGAGGAAGGGCTGGCAGTCGCACCCAGACAGGAGTTACATCCACTCGTTCTTTGCTTGCATCAAACAAGGGGTTCCATGGCTTCAAGAAGACAGGTGTATGATCAATGTGCCAGCATTTGCGCTGAATCCAAAAGAGGTCCTCCTCCTTCTCCAAATTGATCGCGAACTAGCCCCTATTCAGCATCTCCACCACCGAAGCATAACCCAGCTGCTCGCCCCAAGAAACCCTAGCCCAATCCTGTACAGTCTTCTTGGCAAATTGCCTCCCCATTACCTTCCCTACCAGAGTACTTTTCGCCATTTGCAAAACACCATCCCAGGCTAAATCTTCCCCTACTGCATAGTTCCTCACCTGTTTTGTTTTGATCCAGTTCCTCCTGCGGCACTTTGGTGACCCACCTTCAACGGCTCTCCGTCCAACAGAGTCATTCAGAGCCCCTCGACCACCTCCATTTAAATCCCCTCTTGGAGATCCAAAGCCTCTTTGCTCCGCTACTCCCAAAGTGACCCTCCTTTCTGCCTCCAGAGAAACCCCCCTAGAACCTGTGCCCTGCATATACTGTCCATCCACCCCATCCGCTGCCCCCAGTTCAAAACCTTTAGAATGCTCAAGCCCTCCCTGAAAGACAGGTGACGGAAAACAAACACCAACCTCCCACCATCTCGGGCTATCCAACAAATTGTGTGGCAAATATGAAAAAGAGTCCTCCTGTGAGTCAACCGAAACCTGTTCCACCGGCGAGAGATTGAGGAATTCTGAGGGAGAAGTCACTTCCGCCAGATTTAAAGGCCCTAACCTAGCCGAAACATGGTCCTCCTGTCTCAATCTTGGGAAGACCACCCCCTGAGCCCCCAGCCCTCCACCTGGCACCATCCAGATGTCAGAGCTCTCCAACCTGTCACTAGAATAATCCACAACGTCTATATCCTCCATAACTGCCAGGGAAGAAAACCGTGACAGTCTCAAGGCCCTTCAAAACTTCCTCAAGCCTCAACAAACCCTAAAACCTACCTCCAATACACTCTAAAATGCTATGACGATCCAGCGAGCTGTGAACTAAGTCAAAAACAAAACGATTCAAACCCCTAGCCATGGCTAGAGGCCCTGAATGTCGTACTACCTCTGACAGTTCTGCTTCATCGCCGCCACCATCCCTCTCATCCAACCCTCCTCAAGCAACTGTAAAGCTGGGTGATGTAATACTTGTTCTACCTCCCAAGTGGCCTCCTCTATAGGCATATCTTTCCACTGAACCAAGTAGTCTCTGACGATTATGTTCCTCAGTTTTTGCTCTCGAACCGCTAGGATGCACTCCAGAATCAGAATCAATTGCCCCTTGTCATCAACGGGAGGCAGCTCAGAAGATGTAACAATCTGTTGACTGACTGCCTCTTTGAGGTTGGAGACATGAAATACGTTGTGAATATTGATCTTTGGGGGTATTTCTAGCTCATATGCTACCTCTCCAACCTTCTGAATTATCTTTTATGGACCATAGAAGCGAGGTTGGATTTTTTTCACTCCTTTATTTTTAAGAGATGACTGCCGATAAGGTTGGAGGCATAAATAAATGAAGTCTCCCACCTCAAAAATGCGCTCAACCCTGTGCCTGTCCACATATATCTACTGTTGATTCTGAGCAGCCTGTATGTTCTCCCTAAGTATCTTGAGGATATCTCGACCCTCCTGGATCCACTCTTTGGTCTTGGGGGGCCCTGCTATCACCAAATATCCAGTTTGCGAAAGTGGAAGCATCATACCCATACAGGGCTCGAAAATGGGTCATCCCAATGGTCATATGGTAGGTGGTGTTGTAACAATGTTCACCCAAGTGCAACCATTTGATCCATGTCCTCTGTTGACCTGATACGTAATTAATCAAGTATCCCTCAATCCAATTGTTGACAATCTTTGTATGGCCTTCACTATGTGGATGATAACTTGTGCTTATGGGTAAATCAGTCCCCACAACCGGAAAAACTCTTTCCAAAAGGCTCCTGTGAATTTGTTGTCCCTGTCACTGACAATGGTCTTGAGTAACCCGTGGAGTCTAAATACCTCTCTGAAAAATAGTTTTGCTACCTGTGCTGCTAAATAATCTAATGATATGGCAAATAAGTGAGCAAACTTGGTCAATCTTTACACTACTACGTACAAGCAGTCTCTGCCTTGAACCTTGGGAAGCCCAGTAATGAATTCCATAGAGATGCTCTCCCATTTCTGCTCGAGAATAGGTAAGGGATGTAGTAACCCAGCCGGGTGGAAGTAATCTATTTTGTTTTGTTGGCACAAGCTGCACTCCCTCACATGTTGTATCACATATTTCTTGAGACCCTTCCATGAGAACCTTTCTCTAATCTGTCTGTAGGTCTTGAGAAACCCCTAATGCCTTGCTAATGGTGAATCGTGCAATGCCTGTAAAATTTTCTTCTTGAGGGTAGACTCTGGAACCAAGAAGATTCTGTTTTTGTAGTATATGATGTCATAAATGACCCTATACCTATCATCATGAATATGTCCATCCAATAGCTCACAAGAAAACTTATCTTTGGAGTACTCAACCAAAATATGAGACCTCCAATCTGATGAGATGCTCATGAGGGATAAATTAGCTGGTTGTCTAGAAAGTGCATTGGCCACTACATTGCTCTTCCCCTTTACATACTCAATCTCAAAGTCATAGGACTGAATTTTGCTTACCCATTTATGTTGTCTCTCGTTTAGCTACTTCTACTCTAGTAAGCATTTAAAGCTGTTGTGATCTGTCTTAACCTTGAACATGGCACCCACTAAGTACTGCTTGAACTTGGTTAGCGCATGGAGGATGGATAACATCTCTTTGTCATATATCGAATAGTCGTCGTTCATAGTCTTTGAGTTTCCTGCTCTCAAATACAATGGGGTGGTTGTTCTGCATCAACACTGCCCCAATTCCCTCTCCTGAAGCATCACATTCTAACAAAAAGGATTGAGAAAATTCTGGTAAAGCTAATATTGGGCATGAAATCATTACCTTCTTCATTTTCTCAGATGTTTGTTGTGCTGCCTCTAACCAACTGAATGCCCCCTTCTTGGTAAGATCTATGAGGGGTGCGGTCATCTGTGAGAATCCACTGACATACCTCCTGTAGTAGGTGCAAAGGCCCAAAAAGCCCCTCAGTTCTGTCACACTTTTAAGTGTAGGCCAATCCAAAATTTCCTGAATCTTCTCTAAGTGCACCTGGAACCTATTGGCCCCTATCACATGTCCTAAGTACAACATCTCCTGCATGCCAAACTCACACTTGGACATTTTGGCATATAGTGACTGCTCTTGTAGAATACCAAGTACTTCATCAAGATGTCTCAAATGTTCTTCCCAAGTTCAACTGTATATCAATATGTCGTCAAAGAATACCAGAATATATTTATGTAACTGCATCCTGAAGCAATGGTTCATGCATGACTGGAAAGTATTTGGTTCATTAGTGAGCCCAAATGGCATCACTAGACACTCATAATGTCCGTAGTGGCAATGGAAAGCGGTCTTTGGAACATCATGTTCCCTGACCCGAATCTAATGCTACCCTGAGCGGAGATCAATTTTGGAAAATTACTTTTCCCCTTGTAGTTCATCCATCTACTCATCAATCCTAGGGATGGGATACCTGTTCTTTATGGCCTTCTTATTGAGTGCCCTGTAATCAATGCACATGTGTAAGGTTCCATCTTTTTTCTTCACTAGCACTACTGAAGATGCAAAGGGACTGGAGCTAGGTTTGATGTACCCCAGCTTGAGTAGTTCCTTGATTGTACTCTCTATCTCATATTTATACATCTTGGGATGTCTATAAGGAGTGGTGATAATTGCTTGGGTCCCCTCCTCTAACTCAATAATGTGCTCAAATCCCTTATCTGGAGGTCGACCTGCTGAAAGGTCTTTGAATACTGCCTTGTGCTTCTACAGTAAGGCCTCTATATCTGTTGGATGTTGTGTGGCCACATCTGGTGGTTTCCTAAAGGTAACCATACACTCTGCAACCCACTCAATATCTCCCTTCCGAAGTACTGCCTCCATCCTGTGTGATGTGACTGCTGTGGGAGGATAGGTATTCATCCATGTCAATACTACCTTCTGTCCTTCTACTCCTGTAAACTCCATCTCCATGGTCTGGTAATTTGTGGAATACTTCCCTATGGAATACAGCCACTGAACTCCTAGTACCACATTCATGTCAGGCACATCTACCACATAGAATGTCTCTATCACTATATAATTCCCAAGCGTTACTTTTAATTTAGAAATCCTCTAACTACACTCTATGGTGTGACCTGCTGCTGCTACCGGAAACCCATTAAATATCCTAGTTTGAATGTCTCTCTATTTAACCCATGCAGCATCAAAAAAGTTGTGGGATTCCCCACCATCTATCAGTACTCCCACTTTGTGGCCCTGTACGGTACCTCTAATCCGAAGAGTGTGGAATCTAGGAACCCCTGTCATGGTAGCAATGGTACCTCCTGAGGTTTGTCCCTCAGCAACTGTCTCTGTTGTCTCTCCCTGCTCCTGATCCTGGTAATCCTCATCCTCCTCACTGTCAAAATAAGCCTCTATGTAGTAGGCCTTTCCTTTACTTGAACATCTATGACCTGGTATCCATGGTCCCTGGAAAGTGAAACATAACTTTTTTCTTATAAGGTCATATCAAGTATCATTGTCCATCCATTCTTTCTTGGGCCATTCTTTCTAGAAGGGTTTCCTTTCTTTATCTTTAATAGGAAAATTGGTCCTGGGAGGAAACCTATATTTGGGCATTGCATCCTGCAAGTCTCTAGTCCATCTAATGGCATTTGCTAGGGTGGTGGGCCTATAAGACTTGACCCATCCCTGTAAGGATTCAATGAGAGCCTTAGTGAACAACATAATCAACCTGCTCTCTAATATATCTATGACCATGACTGATATCCTTTGAAACTCAGAAATAAATGCATTTGCACTACCTTTCTGCTTGAGTTGTGCTAGCTCCCTAAAGTGTACCTCCGAACCCTTTCGATCAAACCGCTCAATGAGCCTCTGTGTAAAATCTGGGTATGAGGTGATGGTGTTGTGACCTAGTTTCACTAACACGTGGTACCACCACTCATGCGATTCTCCATCCAAATGCAAAGTAGGAAATTTAATGGCATCTGTCTCAATCATGGGGTTGAGTTGGAAGTATGTATCCACCTTCTGTACCCAATTCTTGGCTGGGCCACCACGGGTGCCCTCAAAGGTAAGGATAGTCAGTTTCCCTACGATGCATTGTAACTCATAAGGTGAATGGCCTATTATAAGCTTTGGGTTTGTTATCACTCCAGGAAACTCCTCTAGGTTGCAGCTCGAGGATGCCTGGTAACTTACAATGTTTTTGGGGTTTTCTAATATGGATCAAGTCAGGTGACCTATATGACCTTCCACTCTCAAGACATGCATAAAACTCAATAAAGTACAAGAATTTTAGTTACCACTATTCAGAGGTTGAAAATAGGGTGCAGGGATGGAGAACTCATCAGGCTGGCAGATTTACACACAAAACATATGCATATAAATGGCTAAATCATGATAAGGATGGTACTTATAATTCAAATCACATTAACATGCCAATAGGGTGACAACTATTAGTCATTAATTAACTTGAATATAACCTGAATAACACATTCAAGCATAAGCACAAAAAAGACAGAAATGGAATCTGAACAAATGATAACAAAAGAGCTTATATTAAATCATGAGCAAAATGAGAAGTTGACAATAGTATGGTCTACAAGTCCCCGAAGTTGAACCCTTTCAATAAAATAAGTCTTAAGCTTTATAGCCTTTACAAAAATACTCAGATCCTGAAAACTTGGATCTAATTTAATAAAAATAAACAAACTTAATTGTTTTTTGCATAATTAGGTCATGAAACCCTAATTAACTATTAGTCTAACTGTCTGAAGAATTCGTTCACTGTTTGAACCTTCTGATAACTGAAGTAAGTACTGGAAATCACTGCCACTGGTCCTCTGCTGGTTAATTCACTATTTCACTTAAACAATTAAGTGTTGGTGACCTTTTCTACTGTTATGTCACAGTAAAACTGAAGCACACCTTCCCTGTTAGGTCAACTTTTGCCCTAAAATTTGGCCAAATTGCTGAAAAACTGGGGCTCAGAGATGGATTTTTTCCTTCAAATATGTGATTCCTGTGTATAAATGGAAAGAGGTTTTTGTACATTGGTTTTTTGTGAGCAACAACCTCTCTCAGTTTTTGGAAATTCGTTTTCATCTTCACGAGACCTGTATTTCAAAAACATGTGTAAAACAGGGAAATTCTGAGATCCAAAAATTAGGGCTCAAAGATGGATTCGATTCTCCCAATATGCAATACCTGTAGGAAAACTGAGAGAGGTTATTGTTCTATGACCTATAGGGAACAAAAACCTCCGAGAGTTTTGAAAAATTATTCTCCAATTACTCATAATCACCATTTTAAAATGAATACTTTTCATAGTAAAACGCCCCTTTCGTTGGCTTAGAGCGTCCTGAAATTTCGGTCTTAGCTGCCGAAAGCCTGCTTTCGATGGCTTAGAGACCATTTTGAAACCATGCTTAGCCATGGAAACCTATGTTTTGAGTTTTTTGAGCAGGCTTTTTCCCGAACGCATTTCACTTGCTTTCAATGGTTAATACCCTCCTTCAATCACCCGCTAAGCTGCCGAAAACAAGGCTTTTCGGTGGCTAATGAGCTGTTGGAAAGCTCACCTAAGCCACCGAAATTCCTTTTCCCAAAATTTCATAAAAAACGTGATCAACAGGCTTTCAGTGGTTAACATGGTCCTGCGTTAAAACTGTTAGCTTCCCAAAGGTGAGCTTTTCGGTGGCTAATGAGTTGTTGAAAAACTCGCATAAGCCACAGAAAGCTAAAACTTTCAAATTTTCTTAAAAAACAGAACATCAGATATCCCAACCTTGTTATTCATCCCAATATATTTCATAATATGGCCTGAAACCTTCATCAGTGATAAAAAAATAAATTGTTTTGAGTGAACTTATTTAAAATTTTATTTAGGAGATAACATCTGGCTCCTACTCGGGGATGGGAACCTCCCTGTGAGGTCCCAAGAACCCCATACCAAAATTCCTTTCCTGAAAAAGAATAATTAAAGCTATCTTCTAGTGTTCCATTGGGCATGGAGTCATTTGTCTTTTATAACTGATCCCCTGCCATCTTCCTGTAGCTCGCTTTGCATATTCATGAAAACAACTAAAACTGACCTAGCTACTCATATTAAGAGCTTATTTTCCTATGTACTCCTACTCCTAATTCTAATCAGTAGAGTCTTTTTATCACGTGACATCATGCTTCCAATGAAGCCAGGTCAGAAGCTGATCTGCTGAACTTATCCTTGATCTTGACCCAAAAAATAAATGAAACCCTAGCATGCAGCAATGTAGTTTCGAAGGGTGACAGAACTAGCTATCATCTGACAAAAATATTTTGATATCTATGCTGCTTATAAGTTCCATATAGTCAGCAACAGGGTCATAGAATCCAACAAGAAATACATTTTTATGTTGCTATTCCAACTTAATGAAATGTTGCTTCTGGTGGATTTCACTGATCACTACGTTAACTGTAGATGCTCAACCCTCTGACTGGGAAGGATGAGTTATGCCCTATTATTCTGGACTTTTCAAATCATCATCTTCCTCTTCATATCTATTGCATTCTTCCTTTGTCTGCAAATCAGAAAACTGAGGGCTGCCTTTAGTATTTGCTGCAGATCCAAATTTGTTACATGATGTTCCTTCAATATGCTCATTATCTTTTAGGTTTCCAAAGGGGACAAACTGATCTTCTTGAAACCCTAAGTCAGCAGATGCATTTGGTACAAAGTCAAAAGCATCTATATTATGGTTAACATTCTGAAGATCATTAATATCTTGATCATAATGAGAGGTGTCCCCTATTGCAGCATACTCTTCATAGCTATCATTAACCACGGCATGCATATGTCTCTGATCATCTCTTTGTTAAAAAGTAGAACTAAAATAAATTCCAGAAGTGGACATATCCTCACAAAACTTAAAATCTTCTTCTTCATCATTAGCAACATTTCCATCCTGAGAATGCAACTTATATTCTTCACAACAATTATCAAATGCAAACTCATCTGAATAGTACCTTTTACAGTGCTCAGTGAATGCTTTGTGAAAATCCTTCAATGATGAAATACTAGAAGGAGGTAAAGAAAAATACCACTGACGTGCATCAGCATATAATGAATACATGAACATCTTCATGCTGCTGATCTAATAGATCCATGCATTCGTGAAACTTGAGGAGGTGTTCTGCAGGACTGTCTTCTTCCTCCTCTTTGAAGACAGGTAGAAAATCTCCCCATTTAGACACATCAGGTACTGGATGTGGGAAACCAGGAATGGAAGAGAACTCAAGAGGTGCAAACCTCTGAGCCAAAAGAGCAACAAATGCTTTTGACATCTTTATATTGTGGAGTCACCACTGAATTCGTTCTTCATGGAGTCGCCAGGGATGAGATATTCAAGAGCAACAGTGCTTGAAGATTCCTCAACCCTAAAATTTTCTGATGTAGCTTCCCGTGCAGCACTGTTGGTCTGCCTTAGTGAAGCCCTAGCTCTTCTCAGAATCTCTTTTGGATCTGAAACAGGTGTTGCTGGTGGCCCTTTAGGGTTTTCTATGGTACTTAGTCTTCTTGAAGACACCTTATTTCAATGGAGTCACTAGATGGATGATTACAACCAGAATAGTGTCCAAGATTTGTCTATCATCAAAGCAAGGATCTATGTCGTCTCCCAGGGAAGCTGAGCTTCGGTATCCTCTCCTCGGCAACGACGCCAATTTGTTATCACTCGAGGAAACTCCTCTAGGTTGCAGCTTGAGGATGCCTGATAACTTACAATGTTTATGGGGTTTTCTAATATGGATCAAGTCAGGTGACCTATATGACCTTCCACTCTCAAGACATGCATAAAACTCAATCAGGTACAAGGCTTTTAGTTATCACTGTTCAGAGGTTGACAATAGGGTACACGGATGGAGAACTCATCATGCTGGCAGATTTACACACAAAACATAAGCATATAAATGGCTAAAGCATGATAAGGATGGTACTTATAATTCAAATCACATTAAAATGCCAATAGTGTGACAGCTATTAGTCATTAATTAACTTGGATATAACCTGAATAACACATTCAAGCATAAGCACAGAAAAGACAGAAATGGAAGTTGAACAAATGATAACAAAAGAGCTTATATTAAATCATGAGCAAAATGAGAAGCTGACAATAGTATGGTATACAAGTCCCCGAAGTCGAACCCTTTCAATAAAATAAGTCTTAGGCTTTATAGCCTTTACAAAAATACTCAGATCCATAAAACTTGGATCTGATTTAATAAAAATAAACAAAATAATTGTTTTTTGCATAATTAGGTCATGAAACCCTAATTAACTATTAGTCTAACTGTCTGAAGAATTGGTTTCATGGTCCTCTACTGGTTAAGTCACTATTTCACTTAGACAATTAAGTATTGGTGGCCTTTTCTACTGTTATGTCACAGTAAAACCGAAGCACACCTTTCCTGTTAGGTCAACTTTTGCCCTAAAATTTGGCCAAACTGCTGAAAAATTAGGGCTCAGAGATGGATTTTTTCCTTCCAATATGTGACACCTGTGTATAAACAGAAAGAGGTTTTTGTACACTGGTTTGTTGTGAGCAAAAACCTCTCTCAGTTTTTGGAAATTCGTTTTCATCTTCCTGAGACCTGTATTTCAAAAACATGTGTACAACAGGGAAATTCTGAGATCCGAAAATTAGGGCTCAGAGATGGATTCGATTCTCCCAATATGCAATACCTGTAGGAAAATTGAGAGACGTTATTTTTCTCTGATCTGTTGGGAACAAAAAAATCCGAGCATTTTGCAAAATGATTCTCCAGTCGCTCATAATCACCGTTTTAAAATGATTCATTTTCATAGTAAAACGCCCCTTTCGGTGGCTTAGAGCATCCTGAAATTTCGGTCTTAGCTGCCGAAAGTCTGCTTTCGGTGGCTTAGAGACCGTTTTGAAACCACACTTAGCCACGGAAACCTGTGTTTTGTTTTTTTTTTAGCGGGATTTTTCCCCAACGCATTTCACTTGCTTTCGGTGGTTAATACCCTCCTTCAATCACTCGTTAAGCTGCCGAAACCAAGGATTTTCGGTGGCTAATGAACTGTTGGAAAGATTGCCTAAGCCACTGAAATTCCTTTTCCCAAAATTTCATAAAAAACACGATCAGCAGGCTTTCAGTGGTTAACATGGTCCTGCGTTAAACTATTAGCCGCCCAAAGGTGAGATTTTCGGTGGCTGATGAGTTGTTGAAAAACTTGCCTAAGCCACTGAAAGCTAAAACTTTCAAATTTTATTAAAAAACAAAACATCAGATATCCAAACCTTGTTAGTCATCCCAATATCTTTCATAATATGGCCTGAAACCTTCATTAGTGATAAAAAAATAAATTGTTTTGAGTGAACTTATTTAAAATTTTATGTAGGAGATAATAGGGTTTGTTCTTACTTTTAAAGTGGCAAAAGTCAGTGAAGGTCATGGCTGAATGGAAGTCCTCTCCTAAAGCTCTATATTCTCTCATATAAGAACTCATGGGTTCATTTGGTTTTGCTTGTGCTAGAGGCACTGCAGCTGGACTATCTAAGAATTGAGGCATGGTAGGTCGGAAAGGCATGTATATATGGAAATGGCTTTGCATGTTGGTATGTAATTGCTCCCTACTACTGCTCATGGATACCCTATCACTGTTGGGAAATAAGGGACTGTGTGGGGTGGGCCCATTCTTCTCAGTCATTTTCCTGAAGGTGCTCATCATTTCATTTTTCCCAGTAGTGAGTTCTTTTATCGCTGATATGACACTATTGAAAGTTGTTTTATCATCATTGGCCATTGTTTCTTTTCCTTTTTCAAACTGGTACTCTTTGTTCCCCAAATCTATGTCCTCTAACTCCCGTTTTCTATCTCTATACCTCTGTCTCCTATGAGTAATGTTGTATGGGTCTCCTGAATTCATTTATAACTTTTGCATGCCCACAGATGGAAAGGAAAATAGATCTGATACCACTGTAATATCCCAAACTAGTATTTTTGTTTTTATGTGTGTACTGTAGATGGCTAATAGACTTATGCCTCAATAAAATAGGAAAGCAAACCCCGATATTTGCATGCATGCAGATCTGTGCCCTAGAAAATAATGAGATGCTATAAAATAGGAGAATTCAATGCATGTACATACCAACATATAGATCTGTTGATGGTGAAGAGGATGGTCCCCGCATGCAAGGATTCTGACAAAGGAATAGGGAGATAGATCAAATTGTCCTCCACATGTGAATGGGCCCTCCTCTCAAGCTGTAGATGCTCTGGAATAATAAATAAGTCATTGTTGAAGGACTAGCTGAGGTGCAATAGGGTTATAGTACCCCTCTATCAGTGATGGAAGCAACATGTAGAAGAAATGGTGGCTCAATAGTCCAAAACATGAATGTCCTCCTCAAATCAATTCGCCCATGCATAACAATGTCTTCCAGAAAAGGGGACACTGCTAATAACTCACTTGATACTCAAGTTGAATGGCCCTTCTTCCAGGGGAAGGGTAATGAAGGCGCTCTGAGATGAATAGAAGTAGCATGCAGAAGTTCTGACCCCTGTAGATAAGAAAACGAATTGCTTTGTCTCTGGCTATGGTACCATGGTATGATGGTGGAACTCTCCAGCTGGATGAATAATCAACCTCCCAAAATAAATGTTGAATGTAACCTGATGATGAACTAGTGCTGAACCTGGATGATCCAACCTGATGATGAACTAGGGCAGATAGATTTCGCTGTCGAAATACACTAGTTAGTTGAGCATGCACTCAACCCCAACTTAGATCATCGAGCTCTCCAATTCGACTCCACAAATCAATAATCACATAAGTGTCTTCTCCATTCACTTTATCTTTCTTTTATAACTTTCAACTGTGAAAACCCTAACTTTTGACCTAATTAGGTCACTTTAACTTCTAATTTGCAGTTGACTTGCATGTATGTGCATGGAGACTTAATCGGGTGCATGCATCATTAAATAATGCTCAGATGTCATGCATGCAGGTGGCCTTTGGCTCTGGTGGCCCTCTTCAACCCAATGGTGATATAATATTGATGCCCTAGATCTTCTGTATATGGCATCAGTCTTCAGCTAATTCCTAAATTGTCAATACCCGCTCGAACCTACAGGAATCACATAGGTTAGCAGGTCGGTCCTCAATGCCTAAGCATAAGAGGACATTATAGAGGATTAGTTCCGCAAAGGATAGGCGTGAGGATGAAGTTCCACAAAAGATCAAGATCAGACAACTTATATTAGTCCCGCACTAGATCTGACGATTAATGATTAATTCCGATAATTAGGCAGAAAATCCAAAGTTCCGCAAAAGATCAAGATCAGATGGCTAAGATTAGGTCCGCCAAAAGAGATCGACGGTGCAGAAGAAAAAATGTGGAAAGGGAACTGCGGAAATAACGTTTAAAGATTCTATGAACCTGCAATCCGCAACCGGCAATCTGGAAATCGACGGTCAAGAAAACACTCGCAAAAGGTCAATGGTGCAGAATTGTTGTTGTGGAAAGAAGCTTGCGAAAAGTCGAGATATGATTTGAGGAAATGTTACATCTCGCATCCCGTATCCTGCATCCCTCAATCTAGAGATATTGGACGACTGAAGTTAGTTCCGCTAAAACAGATCAATAGTTTGGAAAAAGAAGTGCGGAAAGAATTTTGCGGAAAGTCGAGATATGATTTTGGGAAATGTTACATCCCGCATCCCGCAATATGAAGATCGACACTCATGGAGAATCCCTATAAAGATCAACGGTGGGGATTCGTTGAAACATAAACTTGGTGCGAAAATACGATTTCAAGAGGAAATCTGTAGAGTAGATCAACAGTCCTGAGAGATTCGGACATAAGATCAACGATCCATATTGTATCTGGAGAAGAAGATTACGAAATCACCCGAAATGATAAACAGGGCTGCGGAAATGAATTATGAGCTGTGAGAAGAATGAAACGATGCATTTGCTGAAACTTAACAATGAAATGATGTGACAGTTGAACATGTAGATGATGAAGAGGTATGTCTGTAAGTAAACAGTCACGATCCAAAATGAAAGAGCGCAGCTATGGAGAGATGCGTTGGTTGGTAATAGGTAAAAGGTATTTATTGAATGAATGTGTAAAGAATGAAGTGTCTCTGTTAGTAAGCTTGACAGAGTCCAAAGTGAATAGTTTACAACTGTTCCAAAAGATTGAGAAAATCAGATCAGGGTGGCAAGGTGGTGCTAGGGCAGGCCATAGGTCTGCAGGGGGTCGAAGCTTCCTTCCAGTCGTAGCTGGAGAGCAGCATCCTTGTCTATTGAAGCAGGCAGAAAACCATAGGGGTGTTGTAGCATCCTAGTTTGTAGTTGCAGGCAAAACCTAGGGTGTGTTTTGCATCCTTTATGTAGTAGCAGATAAACAATTTTGTAAAATTCATCTTATTAATGAGTTTGTGTTGGTGGCTTTCTCTTTGAGGTTTCCACGATAAAAAAATTGTTTTAATTGTTGATTATTGTGTGCTTTATTTATTAAGAGTCAGTATTGCTTCANACCCCCCTCTCAGTATTTTGGGGTAAACCAACATATTCAACATTCTCGCAAAGCAGGGAGAGGTCAAATTTGTATATCAGAGACTCAAAATTTCAGCATTTCAGTAGGATCTATTGATATGTACAACAAGGTTGGCTAAGAAATGATGGAGGAAAGATACAGATGGTCAAGAATAAAGTTAGCCATGCAACTTATCCTTGATATAAAGTAAAGGTGATCAAATACAATTGAGTGAAAAAAATCCATGATATATATCCCAACATTATGCCACCAACTCTAATATAGATCCCAACATCACGCCACTAACTCTAATATAGATCCCAACATTATGCCACTAACTCTAATCAATATAATTCCTTCAATTTTTTTTTAAATAGTACATATAGTGTAGACTTTGTTGTCATGTATAACTATTCAATATCATAAATAATTCAATAACATATATTTTTAATATCATAAATAATTTAACAACATGTATTTTTAATATCATAAATAATTTAACAACGTATACTTTTATATCGCAAATTTTGGCATTTCACTACAAAGAAAACTTACGCATATCACACACATAATTTCAACATAGCCTCGACTACTCGATGCACTTGAGTGGGCTCGGTGGTTAAAAACATGTGTTATCTCTGAGAAGTTCATGTGTTCAATTTTGAAGGGGTAAGGTGAACATATTGACTTGTCATTATGAAGTTGAAAGAGTAAACATCCCCTTGATATGAAGACTCACCCCAAACTAACCTAGAAGTTATTGATATATATAACTTATATTTTGTTACATACTCTTAAGAAATTGTTAAACTCTCATAACTAAAAAACATAACCTCAGTCAGCTACTCTATTTTTTTTAAATAATTTCAACATAACATCCACCACAATATTTTTTGACATAATTTGAACATAACCTCCACCACATTATTATTTCATCTTTTAGTTTGATAAAGCTTTTAATATTTAATACAATATAGTTTTTGAACTCTGTGATCAAATTCAATATTATATTCACTACCCAGTGATTATTTTTCTAAAACCAACAAGACTTGGGATTTTTCGATCAAATCAACAACGGACCACAAGAACGTTGTTAGAGCCTCAGGAATCAACATCCAAGACATGGTCCTTTCTTGGACACTCAACATCTTACATATACTTTTTTATTCCTCGTAGAAGTTTGGCCACTTAAATGTTTATAATTATAAAGTATAAAGCCCACACACCAGCATCTTCTGCAATAGTTTGAGGTGCGTTATTGGCACCTAACTTCTAATATACTTTTTCCAATGTTGTCAGTTGTCAAACGACGGATACACATTTTTCCAAAAAGTTCATAGAGACGAAAAGGTTGACAACATTTTTACATAGTATACACTTTCAAGATAAAGCGTTGGTCTTTTATGTTTCCACCTAGGTGCATATCTATTCATAGAAAAAGTGAGATGTAATAGGTAGATAAATGGGATATTAATGATTTTGGAACGTGGTGTGGTTTGGTAATAGATCGATGAGTTTATTCTCATTAATTTAATTTCTTTTATTGTTGGTTTTATATATATATTATTTTAAAAAATTAAAAAAGAAATTATTGTTGAAATTTTATGTTTTTAATTTATTTCATATTTGTGGTTGTGGAGAGATTTTTTTTTGTGACGTTGTAAATTTTATTAAATTGAGAGAACAAAAATTACAATAGTGGCCCGAGTTAGAGGAAAGACTATTACAAAAGGAGTTCAGAACTTTAAGAAGCCAGAGGTAACCATAAGTGATAATATTTACAAAATGTATCCTTTCAAAAACACAAAATTGCAACCAAACTATCCATAGATGACAAAAAAACCTGAGATAACATTCTGAACCCGGGGAAGCACGCGACGCTGAAGAAGACATTAGCACCAATCAAGAGGGGGTGTTTCTTCTAGGATGGGGCATGCCCACCCCCCTTCCTCCGAGTTGTTGATGGTATTGGTCGTGGTAGTCAGCGCATACTGAGGACGTTCATTGCTAGGCCCCTCATCTTCCCACACCTGCTTGAACAGTGATTCAATGGTAGTTGGGATGGGAAAAGGTGTAGCCTGAACCATCTGTGGTGCCAGAACCGATCTTGTGTCCCTCAACCAACCACTTGATGAACTGTCACACTTGCCTTCCATGTGTCCAGCTTGTCCAGCTTGTCTTGCCGAGCTCGCCACGCACTTCCACGCAAATGTTGGATCCAAACTGTTGAGTTGACCATCCATTTCTGCCATTTTAGCCTTCACTGCAAGAGCAATGTTTCAGGCAGCACTCCAGTTACCTAGCATGTCCTCCATGAGATTTCCAAGCATATTCTTGACCAACCAGTAATGGTTGATCTTGCTACCACCAAGCCCAGTGGCCAGGTGCTGGTTAACCACTCTTCTTTCCTAATCGTCAATGAGGATTCTAACAAGCATTTAAATGTTTACCTCGTAACCTTCCTCCACCAGAACGCTTAGCCCGTGCTGAGACTTCCCTCATCCATTGTTGCTCAGTCTGGGTGTAGCTCGTTGCCTGGACATGATGAGGAACCAAGTTCTCGGGTGCTGCGAGGTGGGATGGAGGGTCTCAATAATCCGTAGTAGCAGGAGATGGTGCTGAACCAGATGACCACCAATTGTACCTGTAGAAATGAATGTCCCTGCAGAAACTTCGGACCACTGGATAATCCCTGCAAACATGAGAACAATAAACTAGAACAGAACACCAAACTTCACCAAATAACCCATAACCACTCCACCAGTGAAAATGCCATGTTCTTCTATGGCCTTCCACTTAATGGTGCCTCTCTGAACCTGCAATAGTTGTGTTTCAAATCCCATTAAACCTAGCATGAATGCGATGGAACTGCTCCAAGTAGGGGCCAGCCTAAGACAAGGGTAGAGACAAGACATTCTCCTTCATCCACACGAAATGACTTGGGGTGACGCAAGCGCTGTAATAGCTCCAACATGCGTAGTGCCACGCATCTGGCACACGAACCGAGGCACCTCGCGCTATTGCGCCAGCTCGCTGGAACTCGCATCCGGGGGTGGAGAGAGAAATATTAGTATTGATATACAATAAAATTGATAATTTATGAGTTAAAAATTACCAAATCATCATTTTCTCCTTGTAAAAGATGGCTATTTGAAGGCCTCCCTGCTTCCCTAAGGTTGGGTATCCATTTGTGTCACATCAAAGGCCTCTCTCACTTTCTCCTTCTTTTCTAGTTTTCTCTTTGTGAGAATTCACTATAAAGAAAAAGCCATAGCAAGGACAAATCATATATAAATTATATATAAGATTCCATGTTATGAGGATAAATCTAGAAATCAAGGACAAATCATATACACTTATATGTATATATGTGTGTGTGTAATATTTAAAAAAAATAGTGTTTTAAAAGTTAAATTTTAAATTAATTCATTGGCAAAGAATTGATGGGAAAAAGGACATGATGAAACTTTAAATATTGGGATGAGGTTACGATGTGCATTAGGCATTATCCTAGTGTGTTAGCTCAAGTAGTTGAGTGTTGTGGATTGCAAGCTGGAGGTCAAAGGGTAAGGCCTATGGCTCGTTGCCCCTATGAATATTATGAACCTATCATGATGCTTATACAAGTTTAGGTTTTCAAAACTACAATCAAACGGTTTAACCCATGTACCACCCTCAAAATGAGTAGAGAAGTAGTCAAAGTATTTCATGTTAAAGAAAAAGAAACTAGATAAGATATTGCTTAAATTTCAAAGTTTATTTTATTGCTTCATTAGAATGGTTGTAAAACCATATGCAAAAGAAATAAAGAGAAAAAATATGTATTAATGTTATATCCAAATTCTAGTAATAAACTAAATTTGTTAACCACGATATTTTAAAATTTTGAAAATTATGTTTTGTTAATATCGATCTAAATTTATGAAAATCCAATTTATTGGAGTGTTATGAAATCTTTGTTTGACAAATAAATATGAATACCAAATTTCAACATTTATCAAAATAAAATAATTCAGATTATTATATTGTATTGCTCTATTATATGCTTGTAATATCATATATTAAAAAACAAGTTAAGTTCAATTTGTATTAATAAATTCAATCTTTTAATCAAAATAATATTTTAAAAAGGATCTCATCTCTATTATTTAAAAAATAATAATAAACAAAAGGATCTTCCTTTAGGTAATGCACTAAGGGATACAAACATGATAAAATGTTTTTCTTAAGTAGGATGACCAAACAATGTGACTTAGTTGCTTGTTATGAAACATTGTAAGTTTTGATAAATGTGTTTTTCTTCACATGAGAAAAAAAAAACAGAAACAAACAAAATTTATATTTAAGAAAAATTGCATTATCAAATACAAAAAAAACTAGAGAAGTAAGACCTTCTCAACCAACATACTCCAAAAATCATAAAACTCTGACAAAGATCCAACTTTTGATCTTTCACCGAGACTAAACTTTCAAAAGGTTCTTAAACTAGACACAAAAAGAAAAAATAATAGTTTATTCAGTAGGATGCATCGAATACCTATTGTCCTTCTTTCTAAAATAAGGCTAATAACCATATTAGCCAAAACATCTTATATTACCAAAGTTCAGTAATAAACCATCTTGAAATTCTTCAAAGAAGATATGACCATCCACGATTCCAATTGCTTTCTTTGACAGATAATTCGCTCCTCTATTAAATTCCATGTAGATATGTTTAAACGAAATATGTTCAAAATTAGCAATCAAAATTCTGACTCTGCGAACCCGATGATCTAAAATTAAATAACTAAGAGAGATGTCACCATTATCTGAGTCAATGATCGGTTTGGAGTCCCTGACAATCAGGATAGAGTTTAAACTTCTGAATTTCGCAAACAGAGTAAACCCCACAATGGCAATTGTTCTTCTCTTGTATTAGTGTCAAATCCTGCTCCCATCCAAAGATCAAATACATGATTGGAATTTAGTCTTACCATCATACTTGCACCACATAATCCTTTCTCTTCTGCACCATAAAAAAAAACTACAATCTAGTTTGAACTCAAAACTGGATAAAGAGGTCTTCTAATGTAAGACTTTTCCTTTTTTTTCTAGCACATTCAAGAAAAGAAGATTTTGCTTGTATACTCACAATATCAACATTGACTTGAATATCTTGAAAAAATTCCCACTATTATGGGATTTCCAAACATCCCATAAAACAAAGAAGTGAAGATTATACAGATGTCTCTGTACACTACACCAGTTTCGCAAGTTCTCTTCCAAAAACTGATAATCCCAACAAAATTGAAACGAAAAACTATTTGCCAATTCTTCCCAAATATGATTAAAGAACCAACAGTCTCCAAATAAATGATCAATCAATTCCATTTTTAGTTTACAAAGAATACACCTACAAGGACCATAAAACCCCCTCTTCTGAAGCAAATCCCATGTTAAAATATTTTTATGCAAACACAACCATAAGAAACATTCTATCTTTAAAGGAGTCGATCCCTTCTAGATCAGTTTTTTCTACCATGTAGAGTTGTCAACCTATTCATACTCAAGAATCAAACTATAAGCCATTTTAGCAGTCACCAAACCTTTTTTCTTGTTATATCTCCAAACAATCTTGTCTGCAAAATCGAATAACATGATCTTGGTCTAGTGTACTATGTTTAAAAAGTTATTATATTCACACGCCACCTCCGAAGAAAGACTTAAATATATGGCCGGTTTCCATAGCAATGCAAATTCTTTCTTATCTCTAACAACCTATTTAAGTACATAAGTGTTCTTGCTATGAAATGTACCCAGTAACGCCGACGAGAACATATAATTTTCAGACATACCCAGAAAAGGATCCGCTCAAAAAAAAAACGGATACCACAACCAATTGTCTAGCAAAGAGAATGATTAATGATAGGAAAGGCCTTCAATAAACTCCTCCAGCTGCAAGAGGAAGAAGCATATTTATTTTTCCCTTGTCTTAACCATAAAAATAGATCCATTTGACTTAAATACATTTCTTTCACCACAGAACCCCAAAGACCTCTATCAAAAAATACACGTGCACCATAAACTCTTTGCACACAATGCTTTGTTAAACCATCTAATGTTGTTAATTCCCCATCCTCCTAACAACTTTGGTTTAGAAAGACTCTCCTAGGAGGACAAGTGGAATTTTGATAGATTTAATTTTCTAGCCCAAAGGAACTGAACAATCCTACATCTTATCATAGGTATAATGTAGTTTGGAATAAAAAATAATGAAAACCAATAAATTGGAATACTCTAAAGAACCGAACTGACCAACACCAATCTTCCACCCAACAACATCTACCTAAATGACCCAGAACCAATTCTTCTCTAAATTCTCTAAACTAACCAAAGCCAATCGTCCTTTCTATACCCATTTGGTTTCAAATGAAAACCTAGATACTTGAAGCCATCGTCAATATTGTGCATTTTATAAGGGAAAAAATAGAAATATGAAATTTTACTTTTGTATCATCACAAGAATGCACAAAAATAGATTTATGGGAGGTGATAGCCATACCTGAGGATTTACAAAAAGCTGAAATGGCATCATGAAAATGGTTCCATTTAGATACCTTTCCTTCCCCAAAAATGAGAACATCATCAACAAAAAGAAGGTGGGAGGTAAACACAGAAATACCAACTTTTATGCTTTCGATATTTTTTTCTATTTTTCCTCCTTAATAAGTAAACTCAAACCTTCAATTGTGAGGATAAAAAGATAAGGAGAAAGAGGGAAACCTTGCCTGATAAATGTATTTCCACTAAAATATTAATTGGTAGGAGACCAATTAATCGATATAACAAACCTAACAAAAGTAATACATGCCATGCTCCAATTTGTAATCTCAGGAGACAAACCAGTCCGAATCAGGATGAACCTCATACATGTCCAATCAATTCTATCATAAGCTTTAATGAGATCCATGTTGAGTATGAAAGCTGTGAGTTGTTTCTGCTTCACAAAATGCATAAATTCATGTGCTATCCCCGCTACATCCAATAATTGTCGATTAGTAAGAAAACCAAATTGATCCTCAGAAATGCATTTACCCAGAATAGGCTTCATTTTCCCTAATATGACTTTTGTAATAATTTTGTAAAGATGAATACAAAGAGAAATAGGATGATAATCATTGAAATAATCATGCCTTCTTTCTTCGGAATGAAAGTTATATAGAATGAATTTTTATTCAGAGGCACAATCCCCCTTCTTCTGGTTTCATTAACTGCCTCGGCCAGTTCCTCTCCCAAAATGTCAAAGAACTGCAAATAAAATTCAATTGTCCATCCTTTTGGACCCGAACTCTTGCATTTCCCAAATAACTTTAGAATTTTCAATACTTCCTCCATTTCAATCTTCTTTCCAATTTCCCTACAATCCTCATCAGTGAAGAAACGAGGGAAATTTGCAATAGTCTTTAATTGTATTTCTAAATTTGAGGAGCCAAAATTAGAATAAATATCCCTGAAATGATTCACAAAAACACATTTGAGCAATTTTGTATCACTACAGACCTCATTATTTTCATTTCTCATTTCCCAAATTGCATTTGTCAACCTTCTTTGATTTGCAAAATAGTGAAAGAACTTAGTATTGTTATCACCTACTTCTAACCATACCAATCTGCTCTTTTGCCTCCATGTTTCCTCTTTCTGTCGTAGAATATTAAGTTTCTCCATTTCCAGTGATAAAAGTTTTTCCTTTCTTTCAACAGAAAGAAATCTTCATCCACAAACCTAGGTAATTTTTGAATTTCAGTATCGATCTCAGCTAGAAGTTTTTTCATTTGATGCCTTCTTTTCTTTTCCCCATTTTTAACTTCCACCCTCTATAGAGACAACTTCCTTATTAGAATTTGCATTAGATATGATTGAACAAAAAGAGAATGGTTTGAAGAATGAGATATGGAAGAAGAAAGGTGTCCATTGGATAAAAATTGCATTCAAAATCAATGTACAAGAACGCTAAAAGGGAAAATAGAGAAAACAACAATATTTCATAAAAAAATTCAATAGGAAAGTAAAGATCAAAGTGCAAAAGTACTTGAAACTTAACATCTCGTGGCATGAAAATAACTAATATGCAAATACAAACCAAGTCACTTTGGTTGAGATGTGAAACATGAAGATGGGAACAACGAAATGAGTTGTAGGAGGGCTATGTTGAGTATGTGGAAACGGGGAGGGTAGAAAATGAGAGACACTTCCTCCTACATTATTCAACATTCTCGCAAATTAGGGAGGGGTCAAATTTGTATATCGAAATTTCAACATTTCAGTAAGATCTATTGAGATGTACAACAAGGTTGGCTAAGAAATGATGGAGGCAATATACAGATGGTCAAGAATAAAGTTAGCCATGCAACTTATCCTGGATATAAAGTAATGGTGATCAAATACAATTGAGTGAGCCAAATCCATGATATAGATCCCAACATTACACCACTAACTATAATATAGATCCCAACATTACACCACTAACTCTAATATAGATCCCAACAATATGCCACTAACTCTAATCATTCTAATTCCTTACTTCATTTTTTTTTAAATAGTACATATAGTGTAGACTTTGTTGTCGTGTATAACTATTCAATATCATAAATAATTTAATAACATCTATTTTTAATACTACAAATAATTTAACAACATATACTTTTATATTTTTTTCTATCGCAAATTTTGACATTTCACTACAAAGAAAACTTATACATGTCATACACATAATTTCAACATAGCCTCGACTACCCAGTGCACCTAAGTGGGACTAATGGTTAAGAACATGTGTTATCTCTGGCGAGTTCGTGTGTTCAATTTTGGAGGGGTTACAGTAAACATATTGACTTGTCATAATGAAAATGAAAGAGTAGGCATCTCCTTGATATAAAAACTCAACCCAAACTAACCTATAAATTATTGAGTTGTCTAAAGAGGGGACTTTTTGACCTCTATTTCCGGCTGGTTTTTACCAGCTTTTTTGCTATCAATCTTCACGGAATTTTCAAAATGTTCGAAAACATTGCTAGATCTTACAAAGTGAGGGTGTTTGGGGGTTTTCCTGTGAGCTGATTTCATTTCTGAGCTTAAAATCGTCCAACAAATAACATAAATTACAGATTTTGTAAATTAAATTCACCGGATTCCAACAGAAAATCACCTTGAAAGTCAAAAAAATTCCCTGGTTAGACAGCTTCATAAATTATTAATATATGTGACTTCTAATTTGTTAGAATTACTCTTAAAAAGTTGTTAAATTCTCATAACTAAAAAAACATAACCTCAACCACTCTATTCTTTTTTTTTACATAACTTCAACATAGCCTCCACCACAATATTTTTTTGACATAATTTCAACATAACCGCCATCACAATATTATTTCATCTTTAAATGTGATAAAGCTTTTAAAATTTAATACTTTCATCTTTAAATGTGATAAAGCTTTTAAAATTTAATACTTTCATCTTTTAGTGTGTAAAGCTTTTTAATATTAATACAATATAGTTTTTTGAATATTAATACAATATAGTTTCATCTTTTAGTGTGATAAAACTTTTTTATATTAAAGAAAAGTTGCATCAGCAAATACATAAAAAAACTAGAGAAGTAAGCCCTTCTCAACCAACATACTCCAAGAAACATAAAACTTTGATAAAGATCCAACTTTTGATCTTTTACCGAGACTAAACTTTCAAAAGGTTCTTAAACTAGACACAAAAACAAAAAATAACAGTTTATTCAGTAGGATGCATCGAATACCTATTGTCCTTCTTTTTAAAATAAGGTTAATAACCATATTAGCCAAAATATCTTATATTACTAGATTCAATAATAAACCATCTCGAAATTCATCAAAGAAGATACGACCATCCATGATTCCAATGGCTTTCTTTGATAAATAAAGCTTTTAAAATTTAATACTTTCGTCTTTTAGTGTGATAAAGCTTTTTAATATTAATACAATATAGTTTTTTGAACTTTGTGATCAAATTCAATGTTATATTCACTACCCCGTGATTATTTTTCTAAAACCAATAAGACTTGGGATTTTTCCATCAAATCATCAACGGACCACAAGAACGTTGTTAGAGCCTAGGAATGAACATCCAAGATATGGTCCTTTCTTGGACACTGAACATCTTTCATATAGTATTTTATTCCTCATAGAAGTTTGGCCACTTAAATGTTTATAATTATAAAGTATACAGCCCACACACCCGCATGTATGGGCCCTAACTTCTAATATATACTATTTCCAATGCTGTAAAACAAGGGATACACATTTTTCCAAAAAGTTCATGGAGACGAAAAGGTTGACAACAATTTTGCCTTTTTTAAGCTTTCAAGATTGCTAAAGCGTTGGTCTTTTATGTTTCCACCCGAGGTGTATATCTATTCATAGAATAAGTGAGATGTAACAGGTAGATAAATAGGATATTAATGATTTTGGAATGTGGTGTGGTTTGGTAATAGATTCATGAGTTTACTTTGATTGATTTAAATGTTTTTTATTGTTATATATATTATTTTAAAAATAAATTAAAAAAATTATTGTTGAAATTTTATGTTTTTTATTTATTTCAAATTTGTGGTTGTGGAGAGAATATTTTTTTGTAACGTTGCAAATTCTATTCAATTGAGAGAACAAAAATTATAATAGTGGCTCGAGCTAGAGGAGGCTGCAGGTTGTGGTACCACCATCCGAGTCTGTAAAAAATGGAGGGTAGTCTGAAGAGACTATTACAAAAGGAGTTCAAAATTTTAAGAAGCCAGAGGTAACCATAGGTGATAATATTTACAAAATGTATCCTTCCAAAAACACAGAATTACAACTAAACTATCCATAGATGACAAAAAAACCTGAGATAACATTACGAACCCGAGGAAGCACGCGACGCTAAAGTAGACATGAGCATCAATCAAGTGGGGGGTGTTTCTTCCAAGATGGGGCATGCCCACCCCCCTTCCTCTGAGTTGTTGATGGTATTGGTTATGGTAGCCAGCGTAGACTGAGGACGTTCATTGCTAGGCCCCTCATCTTCCCGCACCTGCTTGAATCGTGATTCAATGGTGGTCGGGATGGGAAAAGGCATAGCTTGAACCTTCTGTGGTGCCGTAACTGATCTTGTGTCCCTCGTCCTGCCACTTGATGCACTACCGCACTCGCCTTCCATGTGTCCAGCTTGCCCAGCTTGTCTTGTCGAGCTCGTCATGCACTTCCACGCAAATGTTGCATCCAAACTGTTGAGTTGACCGTCCAATTCTGCAATTTTAGCCTTCACTGTGAGAACAATGTTTCAGGCAACACTCCAGTTACCCAACATGTCCTCCTAGGATTACGAATAATAACATTTCCACTGAACATCGAGGAAATATGAATAATCCCAGGACTACATAATTTGTGGCAGAATAAAAAGGGATTGTCCTTTTATAACCCTCCTAGCCAACTATGGGCTTCTCGATAATCACAAGAGAATCTCTTACTGGAGAAGAGGATAGGTTTATTCCTAAAGAGGAACCCTTACTACCCTTCAAGGGAGGAAAATCATATTCTTGTAATGGAAATTTAATTATATCATCAAGTAAATTAGGAAAAGTTACCAAACTTCTATCCTCCTTCCTAATAGAGATGAGCTCTCAATCCCCTGACAAAACACGTTGTTCCCCACTCTCCCTCAAAGAAGGTAGTGAGGTTTCTTAAAGTAGATTTATAGGAGTAGACCCAAGGTCACTAACCTCCAATAAAACAGGGAAAACTCCATACTAAGGCTCAAAATTCAAAACCGATGGTGACCTTTTAGAAGTGAACAAACCTACCTTTAAATTCAAACCTAATCCTCCATACTAGTGACAGTCAGAGAATTAAGAATTTATTTTGCAGATAGAAATTTCAAAAGAATGAGGACAGACTAAGCAAACTTACCAACAAAGGAGCTTGCCAAGGAATGGTACAAAGGAATTGGAAATATTAGACCACTATAAATCACATCCAACACTTCTTCAAGCTGATCTTCACACCCCATCCTGGTAGAAACCCCATAATAACCATTCGGACAATTTTCCTTTAAATGCCCAATTTTCCAACATTGATACCACCTAAATGGTATCTTCTAGTAGTCCATGCGTTGGATAAAAGAACCCCCTTCCCATATAACATCAATTTCCTCCGAAAAACCCTCTTCTAGATCTAATTCCACAAGAATCCATGGGGATTTTCGTTTAGACCCTAGTAACTGATCATCTTCAATCAAAATAAACCTTCCAATGGAATTTGACATTTCCATAAAACCTTTTAGATTCCAACAATATAAGGGAAAACCATGTAAAATTACCCAAAGACGCCTCTTCGGAAATTTTCCTTTCCACGAGTCAAAACCCACATGCCAGCGTTTCAGTACTAAGGCACCTCGTCCAATAACCCAAAAATGCTCCTCAATAACCTTCATATCCTCTTCTATTAAAAACTGAAACACCACCCAACCATTTACCTATGTCAAAACCCTAGGATTTTTTTCAATGTAGGGTTTCCACTTGTTTCGAACCCAGCTTAAAATATCTGATCTATAGAGCTTGATATATTCAAATTTCCCAATCAGATCCCTTTGGGTCAAATACATTACCATATATAAAGCCGCATCCTTACCTAAGACACATAGAGGTATTTCGCTCTTAGCTTTCTCAAACTTTAAAAAACCATCCTTCTTCGAAGATGTAGATGACAAGGATTTCCATTCCTCTTGTAAAGTCGAAGTCGTCAGCCTCAAAACAACCCTTTTCTCCAGTAATTTTTTACATGCACTTCTCTATAATTCTCACATGCAGATCCTTACACTGCAAACCCCCTGCTGACGAAAGAACTGGGTCGAAAAGAACTTTGCAAAGTGGATTTGTCTTTATCCCCAAAGCCCTAGGTGACCCATACGGAGTACTAGGGCCCCTAGAATGTGATCTAATATTTGTTGCATGTCCAAAAATATGTGTGATGTCGTTGGTTCCTCCACCAAGGCCACTTGTCTCCCAAACATCCCTGCCATTCAGACACATCCTACACCTACAACCTAAAAACTAATAAAACCTAGCCAAAGTTAAGAAAAAACAATGGTAACAATCAAACTTCCCACTTTTTACTAGTTGGTCGTAGGTTCACCAAACTACCAAACTAAACTCTAGAAAGCATTGTTCATCCTTTATTCACTAGCTAGTTAGGGTTTCAAAAGTAGTGAAAATGAGAAAATTGCATAGCCATCTTCTCCACATGGTTGTAAAGTTGCAAAGTCAAATTAAGCACAAATGCTTAATACGTAAATTAACCAACCTTATCTCACAATTATTGCTTGGACCTACATAGGAATAACTCTGCATTGACTTGTGTAATTCTTCCTATTGGATTAGGAAAAAATTGGAGGCAATATGATTGAATCATATATATATGCCCAAACGAAAGTGTCTTATTATTATAAAGTGGATTTTTTTTATGGTTAATAGATTCATGGTTTTATTAATAGATTCGTGTGGTTAATAGATTCATGGTTTTATTATAAAGTGGATTTTTTTTTGGAATTCACAAAATTCTTCGAACTTGGTCTTCATGGTGTTACCAAATGATAATGTCGGGTCTACATGATTTGGTCCATACTTAATAATAATTAATATTTTTATTAATTAAATAATTAATAAACCTTTCACACAATAAAATAAAAAAGGTTCTAAATGCATGAAGACAACCAGAATTAACCAATAATGAATGAAGATAATAAACTTTATTGTGCCATTAATAAAGCATAACATTGGCAATATAACGATTTTCTTATGAATAGCAAGATGTTTTTTAACATTGGCAACATCACGGTTTCTTTTCTTATGAATAGCAAGATGGTTTTTTGGGGCAACATCACGATTTTTTTTCTTATGAATAACAAGATGGTGTTTTAGGAAGCAATTGAATATTTTTAGTTTTGTAAGGTGTTAAACATTATTATATTTGCAATAAATGTAGACTTCATTCAATTGTGAAAAAAATTGTATATTATGTTGGAGTTCTATCACTATTTTAACCAGTGTTTGGCTTGTATTATTTTTCACAACCATTTTGAGGGAAGAAGTGCACATATGTACTATATCAAGAAGCTTATAGCTACTATGTTGCTTTATTGGCTTGGCATGTCTTAACACCTATCCCAATCCCTACTTTTTATTTTTTGACTATTCAATGTCTTTGGTGTTGTTTTGATTCTTAACTCGTTGGTGACCCAATGGATTACACCATCTCACTAGGTGATCCAGGTACTTTATCTTGGATGTGCAATTTTTGCATTTAGACATTATTTCAATATAGTAGACACTAAGCATATAATGATTTTGGTTTAAGAAATGATAGTGCCTTGTGAAATTGTAACTTCCAAGCATATGCATTACAAGAACAAATTGTTAAAAGTTCTTTTCCTATCAGATAGTCATACTTGCTACACTTTGTAATGCCAATAAAAAAATATCGTGTTTCTATTATCCTCCCTTGAGTTACACTAGGTGTTTCCATGGCTTGCATTCAATTTTTTTATTATCAAACTATCCAAATAAGGAAAATAGAAATTGAGTTACATTAGGTGTTTCCATGGCTTGCATTCAAAAATTATTTAACAAACTATAAAAATAAGGAAAATAGAAATTAGAGAATCGAGAACTTCTTAAAGATCAAACTTGTTGCATATCAAATAAGCATTTTTCTATTTCAATTGCTAGTTTATGTGAACACTTATTTATTTTAGTATATATAAAAGATTATAGAACCCAATGTACCTTGCATGGAAAACATGTTTATGTAATATGCAAACTTTTATTCTCTTCAGCTTCACACGAGATTGTCATCAACTCCTGCAATAATGCTTATAGTTGGAAAGGTGCTTGCAAAATGAAAATGTTAGTTGTTCAACCAAACAAGAGATATTTATATCTGACACATTGAAATAGCACATTACCAAAGCTTCCTAAAAATCCTCCCCAACATGAAATCCCACCACGTAATTTCAATGCAAAACCTCAGAAAACCTCATAGCAAATTATTCCAATTCTTCCATTGGAAGGCAGACATGACATAACCAAAATTTGACTCTAATTTATTCCATTTTCTCAGACTCAAAGATAGCATAGACACCCCATTGCACCAAGAATATGACGCGACATGAATGACCTTACCTTGCCTAAGAGAGTGAGACAAAAACAAATTAAATAAACGACACTCTACAGAATCTGGAGTGTCAAACACATAGGCAAAAACCAAAGAAAAGTACACATTGTTGCAACTTACACAAAACATATTTTTAATTACCTATGATTCACTTTTTGTTTTGTATATTTAATTTTTAATTACTTAACACAAAACACAAAACCCCTCAAATAAACATTATTCAAATAAATGAATTAAAATTTAGTAAAATGTTGACATTATACTTGGCGTTGCTTTTGTAAATTTCAGAGTAATCTGATTTTTTTTCATTCAAACCCTTGTTGTAAACAAATTCCCTTGAATTAAATTTTAGGCACGAACTAACATTTTTGGGTTGTAGGAAGCTTCTCTTGGTGAACCGAAAGAGGAGTAGAAAAAACATACATGATAGAAAATGAAAGTTGGACCCGGAGGAGCAAAGAAGCCCAAAATGCATCCTTATGGGATGGACGAAGTAACTGAGATTTAACGAGGTTAACATAGAATTGTTATACATCATGCCAAGTAAGTAGTATCTTGGTAATGAGATAGGTATTCATTGTATTCCCAACTTGGATGAGATGGAGTTAATAATGTGTAGAAAATGTGAACAATGTCAGTGTACAGATAATTAGTTTAAGTAATTAAAAATCATAGATATCTTAAATTCTCTCCTAGAAACATGTAGATATCTTAAATCCATCACCGGAGTCCATGAAGGAGGGGAAGAAAATGGACAATTATTCTAAGAAAGCCATAAGATATTTGGTAACTCCATATCTGGTCATTTCACCCTCCTCAAAATGGAAGGTGCCTTCCATGACAACACCTTCAACATCAAGAATTTGCAACAATCTTGTACCACTACCCATGTTGCAGATATCGATCATTATATTCATTGAGATCTATCATAACTCAATGTTCATACAACCAAAACTTTTACAACAAACTAGAACTTTTCCCATTGATGCTTCCAACCATGGAAAAAATATCGCTCAATAAATATGGAGAGAAATCCTAGAGAAAAGTTTAAAAGGAATTAATAACTCTAAATTCAAACAAAAAGAGATCGTTGTTATAATAATCTTTGAATATTGTAATGTGGGATTCTCACCATATACTAGCAGAACCTTCCTCTTTGTTTCCCAGAGATAGGATGATGGAGGTCGTCATAATACTTCATTGACCGCTACAAGAAGAACAGGCTCAAACTTTTAAAAAAATCCTTCCATTGTCGTTTTTCATGCACAAGTCTGCCCATATTTGCTACTTCAGGAAACTAAGCTGCTCAGAAAGCAAAATATTGTGGTTTCACTATTGCCTTGTTGTAGTTTTAGAAGGGGTTAAAACATGCATAGAACTGTCCAGAGGTGCCCATAATGCACAAAACTATCCAAAAGTGCCCAGAATGTCGCGGGTGGAATGAAGAGTGTAAACTTTAAAGTAGGTATACTTTCAAGTAATTTTATTTATACCTCGAAACCGACAAAACTATGTCTGTCTAGCATTTTGGGACGTATATTTTGAGGCAACATCCAAACTATAAAATAAATTTTGCAGTATTGGGCAGAGTTGTGGCCACTGCCCATATTTTCTGTAAATATCACAATATTGATTAGGCATCCAGCTCGGGAAGCGAGCTGGGGTCGAGTTTGGTGCAACGACCCCTCCTCGTAGTGCCGAGAAATTGTTAGCGAGGTTTCCTCTATCTTTAATATCATGCACCATACCTACTCTCTTCCTGCATTGGATTTGGCTAACTCCTGGATCTGCCTCAATAAGGGTAGATATTTGATTCAACTGTGCAAGTCCAGGAGTTGTGTTAATAGAAGGCATTATTACCACATGCATGTGGGTACTAGGGTTCTAGGAGGACCTACCGTGAAGGTGCACAAGTAAATGGAGCTACTAAGTTTCGAAACATTACACACTGGCAGGGCCCACATCCATTTAAACGTTCGCAACATCGGGAATATTGTGAAATTTGTAGAACATATAGTCATCCTCCAAGATTATGTCCCTTTTTCCAAAAATACTTATTCGTGTGAGTTCTGCGGGACCTCCAGAAAAGAAACGCTTTCAACGCAAGATTCATGGGGTTCAAATCGTGATATAAGTTACAGATAAATTTCTGTAATTAGACCCCATCAAACCTTCTAATTCGGATAATGAGCATAGTCGTGTTATAACCATCGATCCATCAAATAATATGATCTATTTTTCTCATCGCGAATGGCTACGAGCATGCAATTGATAAGTGAAACGATTTCAATTGATTGGTGGACGTATTGAAACACGACTAAAGTATCTAGTATACCGATAATTATATTATATTGACCACAGCTGCCTACTTGTCAACCATTCATATCATCGATTCAATTTGATCCATGTGCATGCATGGTCGTCGCTAACATCGATGCAATGCCATTCACAGGAATATGTACATGGATTATGAAGTGGCTATCCATCGCATTAATGATAATTGTACATTATCTATGGAAATTTTAGAAATACTTGATATATTCAATGCTTTACAAAAAATGTTTATATGCTCATGTAAATATTTGCAAATTCCAAGTCTCTGATCGTAAATATGAAGTGTAATATGTCGACCAAAGTGTACACTCGGATAGCATCATGATGCCCAGATTTGACTGGTGTAGTCGACCGACAACTGACTAGTGCAGTCGATCATTGAGTGGTGCAGTCGTCAGCCGACTGTAGATACATTGACCATGCACCGAAGGGTGTAAAAATTGCTTACAAACTTATGTAAGTCATACATTTGGGTTCTGCACCACCAACTCTTTGAACTGTGGGCGTGTAGCAAGATGTCTATACTACCGTCAACATCAACCTACCAAAAACTATGTTCATTAAGTGTTTCTTGTACGTTAAAATGCAAAACACATTTGCCAAGTTACAAAATAGCAAACACAGCCAGTCCTGCCACAGAATCTGCATAAATATGACCTGAGTGGGACGCTATACGAGGTTTAAATGGATGATGCACGCTTAGTCGTCTAAGTGAGAAGGCATTCCCAAGATAGACTTCATCAATTCAACCCAATAAAAAATAAAAATTTGCATTATTTTAAAAAATTATATAAATAAATTTTTTGAACTATATACAGACAATCCAAAACTATAAATAAAAGAAAAAATCTTAAAGTCTATAAGCAAATTATTAGGAAGTAAGCAATGTAAATATATCCCCTTGTCGGGGACATAATAAGGTAAAAAGATGGTATCTCATGTGCGTTAAAAAAATATCAAAATCTTAGTTTCATAGTAAAAAACTAAGTATGTTAGTTTTTTCTCTGAAAACTTATTTATGAGGTAAATTGTTACATACCTTTAAATAAATAATGATATCTGCATAGAGTATATTAAAGGTTGACAAATAGAAAATGAAGTGTTTCTTTGATTTAGGTTCCATGTTATTTCACTTATATATATTGGTCAATGTATGGTTAGTGTCAATCTTCGATGAGAACAACTACTTAAGATGAGAACATAACCTATAAAATATCCAATCCTTGCCATGATATAGAATGAGGGTAGACTATTTCTCAATCTAGGAATAAGTCTAATGGAGAATTCTAGCATAAACAAACTCTTGCTATAAAAATCCAAGTATGTCTTGGATATATTTTTGAAGCCACCTCTATAATTGCTATATAAGTATCTCTTTTAGTTATTTTAAAATCAATAATAAATATAGTTTATGGTAAAAGATTGGAATTATCAAAGCCAAAAGTGTCTTGTTTTGAAATCCAAGTATGTCTAGATATACTTTTGGTGCCACCTCTATAATTGCTCTATGAGTATTCATTTTAGATATTCTAAAATCAACAATAGTGAAAATTTGTCATTATCAAAACCAAAAGTGTACATAAGATTTGTAAGACCTATTCATTAAACAATTTTAGTTGTTTTAGTTGTGTGACTTAACCAAATTAATGGAAAATTAAAACATTATTTTTTTTTTTATGGAAAATAAAAGTCTATAAATTAGAAAACTTTACATCATAGAATTTCAATATACAAAGCATTTCAAATAGGTATAAGGGTTTTATATAAAAGCCATAAAAACATGTAAAATGATTTTGTCACCAAAAATTAAACAAAATTTGAATTTATTTTTAATATTACAAAACAACTTAATACATATGCTCTTAGATTAATAAGGCAATATTCAAAACCATTAAAAAATGAAACATTGTATCATAGATGACAAATGAAAATCATAACTAACTCTTAGGTTTATTTTGAATGAAACATTGTATCATAAGTGACAAATAAAAATCATAACTGACACTTTTAGGATCTTTATTTAAACTCTTCATTCCCTCTTAGATTTTGTTTCGACACTTACCCATATGCTTTTTAATGTGTACTTCTCTTGTAACGATCCTTAATAGTATGTCATTGGAAGAAAAGTATATGGGAGTATCTACACACCCTTTACTATTTCCTTAATGACCAAATATCTCCAAAAACATATGGACCTAGATCGAGTGAGTACAAAAATGCTTAATAACAAGTCTTCTTAGAGTAAAAGATGGCATCCCTTATGCGATACTCCTTATTAAAACAATAATGTACCCAATAGATTTGGAAGCACGAAGAACATTGATTATGTACAAATAAAAAAAAGACACAAATGGACATTAACAAGATTCTAGTTAAAAACAACCAAGATGAAATAAAAAGAGGAAAAAAACATGAGAATAATTATGCAAAAAATGGTTTGAAAAATAAGATATGGAAGAAAAAAAAGTGTCCATTGGATAAAAATTGCATTAAAATTTTATGTACAAAAAAGCTATAAAAAAAATTAGAGAAAACAACAATATTTCAAAAAACAAAACTTTAATAAGAAAATAAAAACCGAAGTACAAAACCAAGTCACTCTGACTGAGATAATTATAATTTTTTATTCCTCATAAAAGTTTGGCCACTTAAATGTTTATAAAGTATACAGCCCACACACCCGCATGTTCTGCAATAGTTTGAGGTGCGTTATGGGCCCTAACTTCTAATATACTATTTCCAATGTTGTCAGTTGTCAAACGACGGATACACATTTTTCCAAAAAGTTCATGGAGACAAAAAGGTTGACAACATTTTTGCATAGTATACACTTTCAAGATAAAGCGTTGGTCTTTTATGTTTCCACATGAGTTGCATATTTATTTATAGAAAAGTGAGATATAAGTTACGAGGTGTAGATTAATTGGTTTTTGTGGGCTTTGGTCTTCATGAGGTCTTATGTTCAAACTTTATGGTGAGAGGTTGAGTTTGTGAGTCAGCGGTGGGGTCTCTAGCTGATTCGTTGGAAGCCTAGGTTACTTTCCTTGCGGGGGAACCATAGTATTCTCTTGCCGGAGGTGCTTCCGTCCTTTAATGCCTCGTCCAACCACGGTGATAATTCTACTTATCGTTTGGGCATATCGTTCTCATATTCAAACTAAGGCTGGTCCCGACCCATGTTTACTGCTACTACTTGTGGACTTAGTGATCTTCTCCCGCTCTAGCTCCACTGTGTACAAGGTGCATGGTTCCTGGTTGGAAAAAAAGAAAAAAGAAAAAAGAAAAAGTGAGATGTAATAGGTAGACATGGACTAAAAAGATAATAGGATATTAATGATTTTGGAATGTGGTGTGGGTTGGTAATAGATTGATAAGCTTATTATGATTAATTTCATAATAATTTAAATGTTGTTATATATATAATATTTTTTAAAATTTTAAAATTCTTTGTAATATTGTTGAAATTTTTATTTTTTATTAATTTCAAATTTGTGGTAGAGAGAAAAATATTAATATTGATGTACAATAAAATTTATAATTGACGAGTTAAAAATTACCTTATAGTCATTTTTTCCTTGTAAAAAATGGCTATTTGAAGGCTTCCCTGCGTCCCCAAAGGTTTGGTATGTATTTGTGTCACATCAAAGGCCTCTCTTAATTTCTCCTTCTTTTCTAGTTTCATCTTTGGGAGAATTCACTCTAACAAAGACAAATCATATATAAGATTCCATGTTACGAGGAGAAATCTAGAACACAAGGACCATATATATATGCACGTGTGAGTAGTATTTTAAAAAACTTAGTGTTTTAAAAGTTAAATTTTAAATTTCTTCATTGGCAAAGAATTGGTGGGAAGAAGGAGAAGTTGAAACTTTAAATATTTGGGATCAGGTTACAATGTGCATAAGAGATTATCCTAGTGTGTTAGTTCGAGTAGTTGAGTGTTGTGGATTGCAAGTTGGAGGTCAAAGGGTAAGGCCTATGGCTCTTTGCCCCTATGAATATTATGGACCTATCATGATGCCCATACATATTTACACGTTGTTAAAACTACAATCAAACGGTTTGTGGAAAAGTACTCAAAATATTTTATGTTAAAGAAAAAAAACTGCATAAAAGATTGTTTAAACTTCAAAGTTTATTTTTTTGCTTTATTAGAATGATTGTAAAACCATATGCAAAAGAAATAAAAGAGAGAAAGAAAAGTATATGTTGATGTTATATCCAAATTTTATTAATAAACTAAATGTATTAACCACGATAATATTTTAAATTTTTGAAAATTATGTTTTATTAATTATATCAATCTAAATTTATGAAAGATCAATTTATTAGTGTTATGAAATTTTTGTTTGACAAATACATATGAATACCAAATTTCAACATTTATCGAAATAAAATAATTTAGATTATTATATTTTATTGCTCCATTAAATGCTTGCAATATCATATATATAAAAATGTTAAGTTCAATTTATATTAATAAATTTAATCTTTTAATCATAACAATATTTTAAAAATAATGTTTTATTAATTTAAATTTAAATTTATAAATAATAAAATTATTAAAATGTTATAGATTTTTGTTTGACAAATAAAGATGAACATCAAATTTTGGTGTTTATCAAAATCAAACTCATCTCCATTATTTAAAAAATAATAATAACAAAAGGATCTCCCTTAGGTAACGCACTAAGGGATACAAACATGAGAAAATGTCTTTTTTAAAGGACCAAACAATATGACTTTGTTTCTTGTCATGAAACATTGTAAGTTTCAGTAAATGTGTTTTTCTTCACAAGAAAAAAAAACAAAAACAAAACCTTTTTATATTAAAGAAAAGTTGTAGGAGCAAATACATAAAAAATTAAAGAAGTAAGACCTTTTCAACTAGCATACTCCAAAAAACATAAAACTTTGATAAAGATCCAACTTTTGATCTTTCACCGGCTGAGACTAAGCTTTCAAAAGGTTCTTAAACTAGACACATAAACAAAAAAAATAGTTTATTCAGTAGGATGCATCGAATACCTATTGTTTGTCTTTCTAAAATAAGGCTAATAACCATATTAACCAAAACATCTTATATTACCAGAGTTTAGTAATAAACCATCTCGAAATTCTTCAAAGAAGATATGGCCATCCATGATTCCAATGGCTTTCTTTGACAGATAATCCGCTCCTTTATTGAATTCCTTGTAGATATGTTTAAATGAAATATGTTCAAACTTAGCAATCAAGATTCTGATTCTGCGAACCCTGTGATCTAAAAATAAAGAACTAAGAGAGATGTCACCATTATCTGAGTCAATGATCGGTTTGGAGTCCCCGACAATCAAGATAGAGTTTAAACTTCTGAATTTTGCAAATCGAATAAACCCCACAATGCCAATAGTTATGCTGTTGTATTAGTGTCAAATCCTACTCCCATCCAAAGATTAATTACATGATTGGAATTAAGCCTTACCATCGTACTTGCACCACATAATCCTTTCTGTTCTGCACCATAAAAAAAACCCTAATATCTGATTTGAACTCAAAACTAGATAAAGAGGTTTTCTAATGTAGGACTTTTTTTCTTTTTTCTGGCACATTCAAGAAAAGAAGAATTTGCTTTTATACTCACAATATCAACATTGACTTGAATATATTGAAAAAAATCCCACGATTATGGGCTTTCCAAACTTCCCCTAGAACAAAGAAGGGAAGATTATACAGATGTCTCTGTACACTACACCAGTTTCACAAATTCTCTTCCAAAAACTGATAATCCCAACAAAACTAAAAAGAAAAACTCTTCGTGAATTCTTCCCAAATATGCTAAAAGAACCAACAGTCTCCAAATAAATGATCAATCGGTTCCATTTTTAGTTTACAAAGAATACACCTACCAGGACCATAAAACCCCCTTCTATGAAGCATATCCCATGTTAAAAAAAATGCAAACACAACCATAAGAAACATTTTATTTTTAAAGGATTCGATCCCTTCCAGATCAGTTTTGTCTACCATGTAGAGCTGTCAACCTGTTCATACTCAAGAATCAAACTATAAGCCATTTTAGCAGTCAGGAAACCTTTTTTCTTGTTATAGCTCCAAACAATCTTGTCTCCAAAGTCAAATAACATGATCCTGGTCTAGTGTAATATGTTTACAAAGTTATTCTATTCACACACCACCTCCTTAGACCAATTTCCATATCAATGCCAATTTTTTTTAATCTCCAAAAACATGTTTAAGTACATAAATGTTTCTGTTATGAAGTGCACCCAGTAACGCTGGTGAGAACATAAAATTCTTAGACATACCCTTAAAAGGATCCGCTCCCAACTTTTTTTGGATACCACGATCAATTGTCCAGCAAAGAGAATGGTTAATTATAGGAAAGGCCTTCAATAAACTCCTCCAAATGCAAGAGGCAAAATCATATTTATTTTTACCTTATCTCAACCATAAAACCAGATACATCCGACCTAAATACTTTGATTTCACCATAGAACCCCAAATACCTCTATCAAGCAATACATGTGCGCCGTAAACTAAACTCTTTGCACACAATGCTTTGTTAAACCATCCGAGGTTCTTAATTCCCCATCCTCCTAACATATTTGGTTTAGAAAGACTCTCCGAGGAGGACAAGTGGAATTTTGATAGATTTAATTTTCTAGACAAAATGAACTAAAAACTCCTACATCTTATCATAGATATAATGTAGTATGGAATGAAAAATAATGAAAACTAATAAATTGGAATACTCTGAAGAACCAAACTGGCCAACACTAATCTTCCACCCAATGACATATACCTAAATGACCAAGAACCAATTCTTCTATGTATTCGCTGAACTAACCAAATCCAATCATCCTTTCTATGCCCATTTGGTTTCAAATGAAAACCCAGATACTTGAAACCATCGTCAATATTATGCATTTTATAAGGGGAAAAAATAGAAATATGAAATTTTACTAATGTATCATCACAAGAATGCACAAAAATAGATTCATGGAAGTTGATAGCCATATCTAAGGCTTTACAGAAAATTGAAATGACATCATGAAAATGCTTCCATTCAGATACTTTCCTTCCCAAAAAATGAGAACATCATCAACAAAAAGGTGGGAGGTAAACACAGAACTATCAAATTTTATGCCTTTGATATTTTTTTTCTCTTTTGCTTCCTTAATAAGTAAACTCAAACCTTCAACTGTGAGGATAAAAATATAAGGTGAAAGAGGACAACCCTTTTCTGATACCTCTATTTCCACTAAAATAACTGGTAGGAGATCCATTAATCAATACAACAAACCTAACAAAAATGGTACATGCCATGATCCAATTTGTAATCTCAAGAGCCATACTAGTCTGAATCAGGATGAACCTCATATATGTCCAATCAATTCTATCATAATCTTTAATGAGATCCATTTTGAGTATGAAAGATGTGAGTTGTTTCTGCTTCACTGAATGCATAGATTCATGTGCTATCCCCGCCGCATCCAATATTTGTCGATTAGGAAGAAAGCCAAATTGATCCTCAAAAATGCATTTACCCATAATAGGATTCATTCTCTCTGATATGAATTTTGTAATAATTTTGTAAAGATGACTACAAAGAGAAATATGACGATAATCATTTAAAGAATCAGACATGTCTTTCTTTGGAATGAGAGTGATATAGGCCGAATTTAGATTCTGAGGCACAATCCCCTTTCTTCTGGTTTCTTCAGCTACCTCAGCTAGTTCCTCTCCCAAAATGTCAAATATCTGCAAATAAAATCCAATTTTCCATTCATCTAGACCCAAACTCTTGTCTTTCCCAAATAGCTTTAGAATTTTCAATACTTCCTCCATTTCAATCTTCTTTCCAATTTCCCTACAATCCTCTTTAGTGAAGAAACGGGGGAAATTTCTAATAGTCTTTAATTGGATTTCTAAATTTGAGGAGCCAAAATTAGAATAAATATCCCCAAAATGAGTCACAACAACATATTTGAGCGAGTTTGTATCACTACAAACCTCACTATTTTCATTTCTCATTTCCCAAATTGCATTTGTCAACCTTCTTTGATTTTCAAAACAGTGACAGAACTTAGTATTGTTATCACATGCTTCTAACCATACCACTATGCTCTTTTGCCTCTATGTTTCCTCTTTCTGCTGTAGAATCTTAAGCTTCTCCATTTCCAGTGATAATTTTTTTTCCTTTCTTTCAACAGAAAGAAATCTTCATCCACAAACCCATATAACTTTTGAATTTCAGTATCGATCTCAGCTAGAAGTTTTTTCATTTGATGCCTTCTTTTCTTTTTCCCATTTTTAAAATTCCACCCTCGACATAGACGCCTTCCTTATTAGACTTTGCATCGGATATGATTGAATAGAAAGAGAAAGAGATTTCCATTTTTCATGAGTTTATTCCTTAAATTCCTACTCTTCAATCCAAACCAGATTAAATTTAAAAGGATATCAAACAAAACATCTATCAAAATCCAACTAAATAATCAATGACTTATAATGTGATATCCTTAAAGCATAAGATCAAGAATGATGCCATCCCAATTCATCACACAAATCCTCTGGCATAAATAATTTGTCAAGTCTCTTAGCAGTAACCACCCCCCCACAATGCCCATTTGACCAAGTCAGCACAAGAACATTTAGAATGATATCCACAAACTTTTTCTCCCAAAAATGGACAATAGGTAGTCTGCTAATGGATCCACTGTTGTTTCTCGCTTCCCATACTTGCTCTAGCAATAAAGTGAAATTTAAATCCCCAACCAAAATGAAATAACAATCATCTAGTAGATCAGAATGAGAAATTCGATCATAGAAACATTTCATGTTTTAATATGGGCCATATATATTTAAAATTCTCATACTTTTCTGAAAAACATTTGAGCTTATGATCGATAAGAATACATTCATTCATCCTCAGCCTCAATGGGATTCCATGCCACAAGTGTCCCATTGTTAATCCATTTGAATCCAAAGCACAGACCCGTGACTGAGGTTTAATATTCAAATAATAATTACAAGCCTCCTTTAAAGAGGTCATAGTTTCTTGAAGAATAACAACATTGGGTCTAATCTTCTCCAAAATACCCTTGAAGGAAGTTCATTTTTTTTCCACTGCGTAGCCCCCAAATGTTTAAAGAGAGTAAATTCATTGAGTAAATTTGTCTAGGACTGTAATCTCTCTAAGACCTCGAATTTGATAAACAAATTTATTCTCCTTTATTAATCATTTTTTTAAATAGGGATGAAACTTTAGGGTTTATGAAAGCCAGCTTCACCTATCCCTCTTCTTTAGACTTCAAATCAACCAACTCTTCTTTTTTATTTGAGACTAATCCTTTGTATTTTTTATTCCTTTTGGGCTTACGAATTATAACATTTCCATTAAAAATCGAGGAAATCCGAATAATTCCAAGACTATCAGAATTTTTGGCAGAATAAATAGAGATTGGTCTTTTATAACCATCCTAACCAACTATAGGATTCTCGATAATCATAGGAGAATCTCTAACTGGAGAAGAGGATTGGTTTATTCCTAAAGAAGAACCCTTACTACCCTTCAAGGGAGGAGAATTATATTCTTGTAATGGAGATTTAATTATATCATCAAGTAAATTAGGAAAAGATACCAAACTTCTATCCTCTTCCCTAGCAGAGATGAACTCTGAATCCCTTGACAAAACGCGGTGTACCCCATTCTCCCTCAAAGAAGGTAGTGATGTTTCTTAAAGTAGGTTTTTAGGTGTAGACCCAAGGTCACTAACCTCCAATAAAACATAGGAAACTTCACACCGAGGCTTAAAATTCAAAACCGGTGGTGACCTTTTAGAAGATACCAAACCTACCTTTGAATTCAAACCTAATCCTCCATACTAGTTACAGTTAGAGAATTAAGAATTTATTTGCAGATAGAAATGTCAAAAGAACGAGGACATACTGAGTAAACTTACCAACAAAGGAAATTGCCGAGGAATGGTCCAAAGGAACTGGAAATATTAGACCACTACCAGTCACATCCAACACTTCTTCGAGTTGGTATTCACATCCCATCCCAGTAGAAACCCTATAATAACCATTCGTACAATTTTCCTTTGAATCCCCATTTTTTCGACATTGACGACACCTCAATGGTATCTTCTAGTAGTCCATGCGCTGGATAAATTAATCCCCTTCCTAGATAACCTCAATTTCCTCCAACAAACCCTCTTCTAGATCTAATTCCACAAGCATCCATGGGGATTTTTGTTTAGACCCTAGTAGTTTATCATCTTCAATCAAAATAAACCTTCCAATGGAATTTTCCACTGCCATAAAACCTTATAGATTCCAACAATATAAGGAAAAACCATGTAAAATTACCCAAATATGCCTCTTTGAAAATTTTCCTTTCCACGGGTCAAAACCCACATTCCAACGTTTCAATACTAAGGAACCTCATCCAATAACCCAAAAATGCTCCTTAATAACTTTCATATCCTCTTCTAATAAAAACAGAAACACCACCCAACCATTTACCTATGTCAAAACCCTAAGAATGTTTTCAATGTAGGGTTTCCACTTGTTTCGAACCCAACTTAAAATATCCAATCTAGAGAGCTTGATATATTCAAATTTCCCAATCAGATCCCTTTGGGTCAAATCCATTACCATATCTAAAGTCACATCCTCACCTAAGACACACAAAGGTATTTCGCTCTTAGCTTTCTCAAATTTTAAATAAACCCTCCCTTCTTCGAAGATGTAGACGACAAAGATTTCCATTCCTCCTGTAAAGTCAAAGTCGTTGGCCTCAAAACAACCCTTTTCTTGGGTAGTTGTTTTACATGCACCTTCTCTATAGTTATCACATGCGGACCCTTAGACTGCAAAACCCCTGCCAATGAAAGAACTAGGTCGAACAGAACTTTGCAAAGTGGATTTGTCTTTATCCCCAAAGCCCTAGGCGACCCATATGAAGCCCCTAGAATATGATCTGACATTTGTTGCATGTCCAAAAATATGTGTGATGTCGTTGGTTCCTCCACCAAGGCCACTTTTCTCTCAAAAATCCCATCCATTCAGACACATCCTACACCTATAACCTAAAAACCAGTAAAAACTAGCCAAAATTAAGAAAAAACAATGCTAAAAATCAAACTTCCTACTTTTTACTAGTTGGTCCTAGGTTTTCCAAACTAGCGAACTAAACTGTAGAAAGCATTGTTCATCCTTTCGTCACTAGCTAGTTAGGGTTTCAAAAGTAGTAAAAACCAGAAAATTGCATAGCCATCCTCTGCACATGGTTGTAAAGTTGAATTAAGCACAAATGCTTAATACATAAATTAATCAACCTTATCTCACAATTATTGCTTGGACCTAGATAGGAATAATACTCCATTGACTTGTGAAAACTTTGGAGGCAATATAATTGAATTGATATATATATGCCCAATTCACAAATGAAACGTGTCGTATTATCAAATTGTTAGTTGGATTCCTAGGTGAATGTGTTGATAAAGTAATATAAGTTTCGATGATATATATATATATATATATATACAATCGTCCATAGTTGCGCTAGAAGCTGAGAGCATTCTCTATTGATGCACAAGGAGGAAACCTTTCGCCAAAAGAGCAGGGCCATTTGGCTTAAGGCAGGCGATTCCAATACTAGATACTTTCATCAATTCACCAATAAAAGGTGACTAACCAATGCCTTGTGGGAGGCCACGAATGAGAATGGGGATGTGGTTTTTGACACTCCTTCTATCCAGAAGGCTACTAGAAGGCATTTCTAGGTCGCTTACGCTAAGAAGGAGGATATTTGTATCACCAAGCAGCTTTTTGCGATCAAGCACTACCCACAACTATTTGATCAAATTGATTGTGATAGATTCGATGATCCCATATCTGAAGAGGTGGTGCTGAAAACACTCAAGCGATTTAAAAGGGACAAAAGCTTGAGGCCTAACGAGTGGACTGTCAAGTTATTTATACATTTCTTTGACATCTTGGGGAGCAGGGTGACAGAGGTCATGGAAGATTCGATAAAAATAGGGATCATACCAGAGGCATTGAACCATACCTACATCACTCTAATTCCTAAGAAGGACAAGCCATATGGCTTCAATTATTATAGGCCCATTTCCTTATGCAACCTTATGTACAAGCTCATTATGCGGATAATAGCCAATCGGATGAAGCCTACACTCAGTGAATTCATTTCCACGGAGTAGTTCAGTTTTCTACCTGGACGAGAAATCCTAGACGTTGTTCGCATCCTCTAGGAAAGCTTACATTCCATCAAGAAGAACAACCTTGGTGACTTTATCCTTAAACTTGATCTAGAAAAGGCATATGATAGATTAGATTGGATCTTTCTCCGTCTCGTTCTCTTGCAGACTGGCTTGCCATTTGATATCACAAGATGGATAATGACGTGCGTATCCTCAACAAAATTTTCCATCTTGGTTAACGGTTCACCGAATTCTTTCTTCAAGAGGCTGTGGAATCAGACAAGGATGTCCCTTATCGTCATTCCTATTCATCTTGTCTATGGAAGGGCTATGTCGACTCTTCAACAAGGCCAGGTATGATGGCTCAATTATAGGGGTGAAAATAGCTAGTGGTTTAACCATTTCCCTCATCATTTTTGTGGACAATGTCATTATCCTCAGAAGGGGATCTGAAGCCGAATGGAGCCTAATCAAAGAGCTTCTCAATTTATTTTGCTCTACGCCCGGCCTGTCCATTAGCTTTCAAAAATCCTTCATTAGACATAACTGTCCCAATGAATAGCTGACCAGACTCATCGCCAACCATCTTAATGTTCGGGCAAACAACATTGATGAAGGCATGAATTACTTAGGATACTTACTGAAGCCTAACCACTACTTGAAATCCGATTGGAATTGGATTCTTAAGGAGATTCATCGAAAGCTAGAGGGATGGTCATCTCGGTGGATATCCCTAGGAGGCCGACTAACTCTAACAAAGGTTGTTTTGCAAAGTGTCCTTGTTAACTGGCTATCCCTGATGTGATTTTCGTTTGGTGTCATCAGCAGCATATGAAAGACCGTCTTCAATTACCTTTGGCATGGAAATGCTAGTTTGAATAAGTACCATATCGCCAGCTGGGAATCTCTTTCTAAACCCTGTGACCTTAGCAGCTGGGGCATCATAAATTTCTCAATTTTCAACTCCTCACTATGCGCCAAGAGCCTCTGGCGGGATTTACAGGATGAAGGGATTTGGGGCAAAGTTGTAAGATGCAAATACCTCCGCAAGCTGCCATACGATTTATGGCTTAGATCTGGAAAAATTCGGCCCAGTAATTGTTCTTTGATCTGGCGTAGTCTGGCGGACACTCTCCCTCTCATCGCATCTAATCTCTCCTGGCAGGTAGGCTAGGGTTCACAAATTTATATCGGCATTGACCTGATAGTGGGAGTGTGTAATCACTTACTATCGGACAGGATGATCAAACACCTCCATGATAGGAATGTATATGATCTTTCTTAGATTTATTTGCAGCAAGAGCAGGGCATTCCCAATTGGAGTAGCGCGGCCATTCTTGACATCAGTGACAGATTTGAGAGGGAATGGACCTCCTACACTTCCTCCCTGATTGTTGCGGGAATCTACCTGAACCAAGAGCATGATAGAATAGTTTGGACATGCAATCAAAGGAATGGATCCATCACAGCAAAATCCATGTATGCCTCAAATTTCCCAACAGGAACCAAATCCTCTGGTGAGTTTACTTAAACACATTTGGAGTGGTCGATTACTAGCAAATTTGAAATGCTTTGGGTGGTTGTGTATCACTCAGAAAATCCTCACATGGGATGGCCTGTAGAAGCATGACCACTTAGGCCCTGGTTGGTACAGCCTCTGCTTAAATGATCTGGAAAATGCCAACCGCATTTTTGGTGAGTGTGTTTTCTACCAAGCGGTGTGGTCAATAATTCGCTCTTATTATTCTTTCTCTGTTAGCTGGGATAAACAGAGTATCCAAGAAAATTTTGAGTTCATATCAAAGAGCAATTCCATTCCAATTAACGTCCTGATTGCCACATTATGGTTGGTGTGGAGAATGCAAAACAACATAATTTTTCAGAATGGGAGGCCTGACTACAATCTTACTAGATCGATCGCCATTGGCTGGCTTCATTCATATGACATTATGAATCAAAATATGCCTATCAGGAGGGCAGTTTCATTACAAGCGGAACAACATGGCATTGTGGGCTAATTTGATGTAGTCGAGCAGGGAGGAATTTGTGGTGCCGATATGTTGATCACGATTACCATAGACATTGAATTACAGACTCAAGTTGAGCATTGGTCCCAGAACGAACACCAAAGCAGAGCTACTTGCATCATGAGGTCTACTCTATTTCGCAAAAATAAAAGAAATTATGCCCGTCACGGTATTTGGAGATTCTAAAGCTATTGTGGATTGGGCAAGAGGCTCTCACGATCTACATACTATTCAGCTTCTCCATTGGATCAGAAGGACCAAATATCTCACAGGATATTTTCAGCACATCACTTTTTTCCATATCTATCGAGAATTGAATACCGAAGCAGACGTTTTATCCAAACAAGCCATCGACGATGGTATGGATTCCATCAATTGGGCCAAGTTCGACCAGGCATCTTGGCTAGAGCATTTCTCTTTAAATATTAGTTAGCTGGAATTTGATATTTTATGTATTGACAAGTCTCGGTATGATTGTCTAATCTTATGACTCATAAGACATAACATATGTTTATGTTCCCGTCAAAATGATTATAAGGTATTTGGAGAAACTATGTACATTTGTAACCCTGTCAACCTCACTGTAAGACACAACTTTCATTAATATAAAGTCGTATTTTCTGTGTGAAAAAAAAATCAAATGACATAACGGTTGAAAGCATATTTTAAAGCGAACTTTTGTCAACTTCACATTTATCATTTTGATTTTGTATTATGGTAATGAGATTGTTATTGACTTTATATTAATTTGAGGTTTATATATACAGAGAGTTTTTAATATTAGTTAAATGTTTTATATTTTTATAAAAATAAATAAATTTTTATTTTCTTTGATTGGTTAATAGATTCATGGTTTTATTATACAGTGGATAGTGTTTTTTTGGGAATTCACAAAACCTCTTCGAACTTTACCATTCTAACACATGATATGTCTTCGTTGTGTTACCAAATGATAATGTCGGGTCTGCATGATTTGGTCCCTACTTAATAATAATAATTACTTTTATTAATTAAATAATTAATAAACCTTTTACAAAATAAAAATAAAAAGGTTCTAAATGCATGAAGACAACCAGAGTTAACCAATAATGAATGAAGATAATAAGCATTTTTTGTGCTGGAGATAATTGAGGAAATGGACACGTATCAGAAATGATAGTGGATCATATGAAGTATGTAATTTTGTTTTTAATAAAGTTATGATTTTTTTTCTGTGAAAAAAAAAGGTACTGTATCAAGAAGCTCATAGCTATTATGTTGCTTTATTTGTTTGCATGTTTTAACACCCATCCTAATCTTTAATTTTTATTTTGTGATTATCAATGTCTTTGGTGTTGTTTCTACTCTTAACTCTTTGGTGACCCAAATGGATTACACATTTTCACTAGGCAATCCAATACTTTATCTTGAATGTACAATTTTTGTAGTTAGACATTATTTCAATATAGTAGACAATAAGTATAGAATGATTATGGTTTAAGAAATGATAGTGCCTTGTGAAATTGTGACTTCCAAGCATATGCATTGCAAAAACAAATTATTAAAAGTTATTTTTTCTATTAGATAGTCATACTTGCTACACTTTGTAATGTTAATAGAAAAAATAGTGTGTTTATATTATCCTCCCTTGAGGTGTTTTTATGGCTTGCATTCAAATTAGGAAAATAGAAATTAGAGAATCAAAAACTTGTTAAAGATCAAACTTGTTGTATATCATATAAGCCTTTTTCTATTTCAATTGCTAGTTTATGTGAACACTTATTTATTTTAGTATATATAAAAGATTATAGAACCCAATGTACCTTGCATGGAAAACATGTTTATGTAATATATAAAGTTTTTACAATGAGTTATATAGAACATGGTCAATTCTTGTTATAATGGTCCTCCATAGATCTTGAATATGCCTCATTTTCATCCATCAACAAGTCAATCTACATACAAACCATAAGTTGAATTACTTTTAAAATCATATTAGAGAAAATTTGGATAAAAAATGGGCCTCCTAAGAAAAATGATAAAAAAATGCCATATAAACAATTTTTTATACTATTTCACTTTTATCTGCCCAAGGTTATTTCACTTTTTATCAAAGCTACTTTAAATATATAATTTATATTAAAATCAATTTTTGAGGATACATTTTGATGTAGTGTTTTCACCCAAAATAAGGAAATAAAATTAAATACACAATTCCATCTTAAAAATTACTTCACTCAACTTTTCATGATGTATGATATTTTTATTATAATATATTAATTATAAAATAATAGTATTATATATTAATATTAGTTAAAAGTTATTGGACTCAGTTTTTTACGATTGTTATAAAATATTAATTATAATATAATATTATTATATATTAGTTATAATATTAATTAGTATTACTTTTATATATTGGTCATGTATTATAAAGGATGAATGGGTATATTAGTTATGATATTATGTACTATTATAAATTAAATACATATTATATATTAGTTAAAAGTTATTAGACCCAACTTTTGGCTATTATTATAAAATATTAATTATAATATAATATTATTACATTTTAAATATAATATTAATTACTATTACTTATATAGTATTTATTGGTTACATATTACCTAAAATATGGACGGGTATATTAGTTATGATATGAGTTAAAAGTTATTGGACTGAACTTTTCACTGTTATTATAAAAATATTAATTATAATATATTAGTTATAATATTAATTACTATTATTATATATTATATATTGGTCACCTACGGCCTAAAACATGAGTATTTGATTAAGAAATATTTTGGACAGAGTTAAAATTATTGGATCGACTAATATTTTTCCACCGAGTTAAAGTTATTGGACCCATTAATATTTTTGGACCAAGTAATACTTTTTAACCAAGTTAAAGTTATTGGACCGAGTAATATTAGTATATATTAGTTATGATATTAATTATTTTTACTATTATATATTATATATGGGAGAAGTATTACCTAAAATGGGTTAGCATATTAATTTCATTTTCAATATCCAAGATAATTTCAGACAGCTGGTAGACAAATTATATTATTAAAAAATTCCACTTATTCCCAAATTTATATTAAAAAAATGTCTAAGACTATATGGTATTTGAATTTTAAAGCAATTTCATTAGCTAACACACAATGAATTTGATATTGAATTAGGGTTGAAAGGCCTATTTTGAGTTGAAATTTCCTCTAATTTGGAATAGAGTTGTCTAACTAGGGGACGATTTTCTCCCTATTTTCGGTTGGTTTTTATTCGTTTCTGGCCATGAATCTTCATGAAATTTTCAAAATGTACAAAAACATTGCTAGATCTTACAGAGTGTGGGTGCTTGGGGGTTTTCTTGTCATGTGATTTCATTTTTGCACTTAAATTCACACGACAAACAACAAAAATTACAAAATTTTGTGAGTTAAATTCAAGGGATTCCAGCTAGAAATCAACCGAAAAATCAACCGAAATGTCAACACTGAATTCCCTGTGAGTTAAATTCACAAGATTCATAGGATTTTGGTTCATTATTACTAGGTATCGACCATCCATTAGAGCACCCTAGTATATTATAACACTCTACACACATGAAGTTGCCTAAATTGTTCCTAGCCATCTAATCTTGTCAAATCGTGTAAGCTATAGAGGGATTAGTTAAAACCCATACGGTTCCAAAAGAACTTCTCATTGAATTTAATGGTCAATAGACTAACATCAAGGGAAGAGGATTCTTCTAAAACACCATGTTGAAATATCAAAACCTATGGAATCTTTCCTAGATTATACAAAGAAACACCAACATAACACATTTCCATTCCCTTTCTTAGATATTCTAATGATTAAATTTAATTCTCCCCCTAACTTGTCCAATAGATTTTTAGATTTGATGCATTTTAAAAATTAGTTAACTTTCAGCAAGAGAAAATACGGAAGATACTTGCAATTATCACCTTTCACTTTAAGGAATATTGGTTATCTACCCATGAAAGGCTACAAGGATATACCCAATATCCTAATCGTGGCATGATTCAAAGATGACTAGGTAGGCTTGGTTAGGTCTTGCATTTCCTAAATTTTCTTCCCTTTGACACTTATGATATCACAACTAGATTTGGATATGATTCAAGGTAAAAAGCAATATTTGTTTCCCTAACTATTGGATTAACTATTATCTCTATTCTTTATATATCATGAGTTTGGCCATAATTAGGTAGTTCCAAACTATATAAAATCTTTTGAAAAACTAAAACTTGAACATGACCATAGATCCATCTTATACATCTTTCTAATGATCTCAATATGTAAGATTCCAAATAGTTGAATTTTGCCTTCTTAATTGAGTGTATCTTTGACAGGGTTGGTAATCTGCTAATTCAGTGGTTTATGGTTGTTTGCATGGTTTGATGCGATCTTTTGTTATTGAAATAACAAATTGCATGGCATGTTCAATGTAACATCATAACCCAATATCATCAAGCTTAACAACTGATGTAAATATACATGTACTCAAACTTTGAGAATATATTGCAAATTAAACAATAATGAGCATCCCCCATTGAATTACACAATTAATGAGCAACAATTTATTAATGCCCAAGTCAATGGATCTGACCTTATACCTTAATAGTATTGACCACTAATAATAATGTAATTGACATCAGACTTTCTTGTAAAATCCAGACTTTATAAACGATATAAATCTAACCTTGAATAGGGCTGGAAGTGGCTTGTAGAAGGCTTGTACAGTCACTATATGAGGTCAGAACAGACATATGTTTTGAGCGCTATTCGTTGCATGTGAGAGTCACAAGTCCCAACTTGAGAGTGCATTAATAATGGAAGTCCTCTTTCCAGCTGATAAGTACCTTCTTGATGCTGAGCATGTAACTTAACATCAGATTACCTTCCAGAATTGTAAATAAGTAATGCTGTAGCAGCTTCTCAACATATCAGATTTTTAGCATGTGGATGATAGAGTTGATGCCCCACACTGTATAGACCCCCTTCTAGTGCACCAAACAATATCTTTATTCTTCTGTATGCCTTTTGGAACCTCCTGTAGTATCTTTTGGACATATATTGTAATGGCAGCACCCCTCCCTTAGGAAGTATAATTCCAGTTTATAATTTAGCAGTGAAGGATATGGTTCCAGATCTCAGCGTAGAGTGATTTCTTTAAGTCCACATGCTTCCAGGGACTAACCCTTTTAACTTAGGCACAAGAGGGAAACTCTTTCCATCTTGAAGTACACATCCTGTGCAATGAGTATTCATCCCAGAACACAACAAGCATAGGTCAAAACATAAAAATAATTTTATGATACTGTAGCAAGGTACTGTAGCATCCGTACAGATCACTGTAGAGGTTGTACGGATCACTATAGCAGCTTCCAAAAAGTATTCAAATAAGACCAAGTGTGAATTCTGGAATGAATCCACTCCACTAGTGGGTTTTGTCCAAACAACCGATCTTCCCAAGGGTTTTCGTCCTAGGGCATGCTGAACCTACAGAAAAAGCTCTCTAGAAAAACCTTTGCGCTCGATCTATGATTAATAGTGAACAATCTTGAAGAATTGATGATAGATCTGAGTGACCTATCTCTTGAAGTGATTAGGGTAGATAAATTTCACTACTGAAAACACTTGTTAGTCAAGGGCTTATGCCCTCAACCCCAACTTGCTCGCTGAGCTCCCAAACCTGTCTCCAAAAAGATGAATAATAACAATCATACCTTTTTGGTTCAACTAACCTTCTTATATAGCTTTTAGGGTTTGCATGCATGTCACTTTTAGGGTTTGCATGCATATCACTTTTAGGGTTTGCATGCATGTCGCTTTTAGGGTTTGCCATGCATGTCAGTTTTAGGGTTTGCATGCATATCACTTTTTGGATTTGCATGCATGTCAGTTTTAGGGTTTGCATGCATGTCATTTTTAGGAACATTACAGTCCTCCCTCGCCAAAGATTGCTTGTCCTCAAGCAATCAATAACTGTTAACAAAAAAATGCATCTGGACACCAATACCAGGATCCCATATGAACCAATGGATCACCTCATGCCTCCTTGCCACCCAATCATGAATTGATCGCTTGATATTGGGATCGCAAACAACACTTTGACTGATACCAAAATCCATTTGGATGCCCTTAATGAGCCAAGCAATCATAAGTTGCACAAACTCCTCAGAAGACTGCTCTGTCATGCCTCCAAAACTAAGCATCCCTCGAAAAAACTCCTGCAAGCAGAGGTTGGCCCTCTCCTCCATAGCAACTCCACTAATGTAAACTGAGCCTATAAACCTGGGTGTCTCCATATCTGTCATATACCTGTCCACCCAATCTTTGTATGCATAAATTGCCTTGTTGGCCTGTCCACAGGAAATGTGCTCAACTACCTTCTCCATGGCCAAACTACTATTTTTTTATTTGTCTTCAAGAACATTTTTTTAAAAATCAGCTTCCTCTATAACATCCTCTTTCCAAAATTCATGCATTGAGGTTAGGACAACACCTGGGTCAAAAGGAAATTCATTAACTATTGTAACTACACTTTCTATACCTGCAATAAACTCAAGTTCATTTAATAAATCCCCTTCCAACAACCTGTTTATTCTTCTCATTTATGTTTTTATCCAGGAAGCATCCTCATCAAATTTGAAGCTTTCCAAGTTCATTATTTCTGCTTCCAAAATTTCATTATGAATGTTATAATCAGGCATTAGTAAACTGTTGCTAGAAAGAATACATGAGTCATCATACCCTTCAAATGTGTTGTCAATGTCACCATAGGCCTCATAATCCTTATTGGATTGATCTAAATTTGCACCCAAATTTTTTGTTTTATTATCTTCATTAAACACATTCCCCATAGAGTCATCTTGGAGCTTTGTCATACATATAGATAAGGCATTTTGTTCAAAGTTTATTGTTTTAATTTCCTCTTTGTTTACATCATTAATTGGTTGCGAGGAACAGGTGGTAGGAGTCATTAACTCCCCTTCTTTGTTATTCCCACAAATGTGACTAAGCGTCCCAACACCTTGGAACGTGAAACAACGTTGCTCTCTTCTCATTTGGTTCTTTCTCATTTTAGGAGGTCCTATAACTTGTAAACCCAACGAAATCAATTCCACTTCGGTCAACTGGTATTTGATCTTTTCAATTTTCTGCTCAACCAACCCATTTTATAACTCATGAGCTATGGGTGAAACAACTTGTTCCTTCCTCCAAATGGCCAACAAGTTAGATAGCAACTGTTGGGATATATCATCCTCATCTAAAATCAGAGACAAAATAGTGTGCATTGAACTGTTATAACATTCCCTGCATGATATTTTCTGATTTTGGAAAAGAAGCATTGAAACATTCTGAGCATCAATCATCACATTTGAGATCAATCATCACCACATAGGATCTAACCTTAGCAATGGTTTCTAAAATTCTTACCCTCCTATCAAAAGAAGGTTGTATAGTATCATCCAACCTATGGAAACTCTCCTTCATCATGTCATCATTGTACGGGACTTTAGGTGCTGAAATTCTCGTGATTTCACTCAAACAAGAAGCAACCATCAACTTAATCTCATCATCTAAATGTCTCAATAGAGTATGATTTAACCAAGGAATACATTGATGGATTCACTGCTAGTTTCATTACATGAGATGGTGAATGATCAACCATTTTAAAACAAGTTTCAACTTCCTCCAAAGTACTAAGAAGAACTTCTTTTGACATAGATGGGTCTTCAAGTTTCATACCTGCAATGTAAAGCATCCCACACAAATTCTCCTTTTTCCCTTGCAACCTCTGATCATATTTTATCTTAAGGTCTATGAAATCAACAAATGAAATCTGAGCGTGAAATTCTGCTCCCAATGTTTTATAATTTATATAAACCTCCCAAAATATTTCTTCTTCGCTGAGAGCCTCAATAGTTTTGATTCTATTTATACCTTAGTTTCCAATAGTCTGTTGATACCACTACTTGATAGTGCACTCACAGGATGGCAAGAAAAATAGCTTTGATAACACTGTAAGATTCCAAATAGTTGAATCTTACCTTCTTAATTGAGTGTATCTTTGACAGGGATCATTAATCTACTAATTCAGTGGTTTATGGTTGTTTGCATGGTTTGGCACGATCTTTTGTTATTGAAATAACAAATTGCATGGCATGTTCAATGTAACATCATAACCCAATATCATCAAGCTTAACAACTGATGTAAATATACATGTACTCAAACTTTGAGAATATATTGCAAATTAAACAATAATGAGCATCCACCATTGAATTACACAATTAATGAGCATCAATTTATTAATGCCCAAGTCAATGGATCTGACCTTATACCTTAATAGTATTGACCAATAATAATAATGTTATTGACATCAGACTTTCTTGTAAAATCTAGACTTTATAAACGATATAAATCTGACCTTGAATAGGGCTGGAAGTGGCTTGTAGAAGGCTTGTACAGTCACTATATGAGGTCAGAACAGACTTTTTTTAAGTGCAATTCGTTGCATGTGAGAGTCACAAGTCCCAACTTGAGAGTGCAATAATATTGACAGTCCTCTTTTGAGCTGATAAATACCTTCTTGATGCTGAGTGTGCAATGTAACATCATATTACCTTCCAGAATTGTAAATAAGTAATGTTGTAGCAACTTCTCAACATATCAGATTTTTAGCATGTGGATGATAGAGTTTATGCCCCACACTGTATAGACCCCCTTCTAGTGCACCAAACAATATCTTTATTCTTATGTGTTCCTTTTGGAACCTCCTGTAGTAGCTTTTGGACATATATTGTAATGGCAGCACCCCTCCCTTACGAAGTATAATTCCAATTTATAATTCAACAGTGAAGGATATGGTTCCATATCTCAGCTTAGAGTGATTTTTTAAGTCCACATGCTTCCAGGGACTAACCCTTTTAACTCAGCCATAAGAGGGAAACTCTTTCCATCTTGAATTACACAGCCTGTGCAATGAGTATTCAACCCAGAACACAACAATCATAGGTCAAAACATAAAAATAATTTTATGATACTGTAGCGAGGTACTGTAGCATCCGTACGGATCATTGTAGAGGCTGTACGGATCACTGTAGCAGCTTCCAAAAAGTATTCAAATAAGAACAAGTGTGAATTCTGGAATGAATCCACCCCAATAGGCTAAATGGGTTTTGTCCAAACAACTGATCTTCCAAAGGGTTTTCATTCTAGGGCACGCTGAACAGAACAAGCTCTCTAGAACAACCTTTGCGCTCGATCTATGATGAATAGTGAACAATATTGAAGAACTAATGATAGATCTGAGTGACCTATCTCTTGAAGTGATTAGGGTGGATAAATTTCACTGCCAAAAACACTTGTTAGCCAAGGGCTTATGCCCTCAACCCCAACTTGCTCGCCGAGCTCCCAAACCTGTCTCCAAAAAGATGAATAATAACAATCATACCCTGTTGGTTCAACTAACCTTCTTATATAGCTTTTAGGGTTTGCATGCATGTCGCTTTTAGGATTTGCATGCATGTCTCTTTTAGGGTTTGCATGCATGTCGCTTTTAGGGTTTACATGCATATCACTTTTTGGGTTTGCATGCATGTCACTTTTAGGGTTTGCATGCATGTCATTTTTAGGAACATTACACAATATGTAGGATTCATTCAGGTTGAATTAATGAGTGGGGATGACCCCTCATATTCATCGAGCAATTATCAATATAAGACTTACTTGAAGAGAAAGGATTTTGACCTTTAAAATTGAATTGTTTCATTATTACTAGGTATGGACCATCCATAAGAGCACCCTAGTAAATTGTAACACTCTAAAGATGAAGTTGCCTAAGTTTTTCCTATCCATCTAATCTTGTTAAATTGTGTAAGCTATAGAGGGGTTAGTTAAAACCCACCTAGCTCCAAAAGAACTTCTCGTTGGATTTAATGGTCAATAGACTAGCCTTAAGGGAAGAGGATTCTTCTAAAACACCATGTTGAAAATCAAAACCTATGGAATCTTTCCTATATTAGACAAAGAAACATCAACACACCACATTTATTTCCCTTTCTTGGATATCCTAATGATTAAATTTAGTTTTCCACCTAACTTGTCCAATACATTTTTAGATTTTATGCATTTTAAAAATATTTAACTTTAAGCAAGAGAAAATAAGGAAGATACTTGCAGTGATCACCTTCAATTTAAGGAATATTGGTTATCTACCCATGAAAGGATATAAGGATGATACCCAATATCCTAATCGTGGCATGATTCAGAGAAGGCTAGGTAGGATTGGTTAGATCTTGCATTTTCCAATTTTTCTTCCCTTTGACACTTATGCTACCACAACTAGATTTGGATATGATTCAAGGTAAACAACAAGATTTGTTTCCATGGCTATTGGATTAACTATTATCTCTATTCTTTATATATCATGAGTTTGGCCATAAGTAGGCAGTGCCAAACTATATAAAATCTCTTGAAAACTAAAACTTGAACATGACCATAGATCCATCTTATACATCTTTCCAATGATCTCAATATTTAGGTTTTGATATCTCTATATCAACTAGATTAGATTTAATGGACTCAAATGATACTCTTCAACTCCATCCTTTCTAAGCTAAAGTTCACTGCTTGAAAAGGCCACAACAAAGTTTATAAGTTTACTTTATGAAAGTCAATTCCACACTTTAAAATGAGTGATGACATGCATGTTTGAATATTTCACAATCATTTAGTGAAGCTTCTTCCAGGAAGGATCTAACAATGAACATGATTAAGAATTGTTACCCTAATTATTATTCTGGAGTAGAATGTGATTCCTATATGGAAGACGATTCATCTAATCCTACCAAGGGTGTGTGCATTTATTGAAGTACATGTTGCAAAGTATTATGATTTTGTTTATGGTGTTGGTACCCTTCATTCGCAATGAAAAAATTCATTACAATAGTTGTAAAGTACTCGACTCTACATCTGTATTCAAGTTAATACCTCTTCAATACTAGGATTCATCTAGTTTATCTACCTTTGCCCAACATTGATAAAACCCTTACCATCTACATATACAATCATTTTATGCACAAATGAAATTGAAAATAACAATGGAACATTTATGGCTGAGCTTGTTGGATGAAACGAATGCATTTCGCATATTTGGCTCCTCAAGTATTTTATTGTTCGGACCATGTGGTAATGCATTTGTGGGTTATAAAAACTTAGTACATGCAAGATAATATCTATCAATCATACATAGGAAATGTTTGCTTTGGATGGTTTTAGGAGTCTCCATGTTTACCTCTTGTAGAGGTAGGGCTATGATTTGGAGTGGTTTGGATTCTTGTAGCCCAAGTCTATTTCTAGAATGATGGTGGAGGATGTGTCTGTGATCAAACTCACACAACCGATTGAGGGTATGCAATATGTGAAGGTAGATATTCGAGACCTACATTCCACCACGTGTAGGACAAATTATCAACCAGAAGGTATCTTGTCTACTACCATTCAAGCATCCACCCATGTTTCTATGTTAGATCACTGATTTGATGATTTGGAGGATCAAGTTCATGTTCAGGGTGCTCAGATGGAAAAATTGACTATCATAGTCGATTTACACCATGAAATGTTGGCTAGTATCCAGTCTAGGGATACTCAGAATGCAGGAAAGATCTAGGCCTGTGGATGAGGAATCTATTCATCAGTAGACTATTGTTGTAGTAGAAATTTGAAGCTCCCTTGGATAGACTAAGGATAATAGATATGCCTAGGGAATTTTGAGTGGGTTCAGTTCTTTGTTTTTTGTTTTTTTATTACTTGTTTTAGTGTTGTCTTACTTGGCCAATTTGCAAAGTTTATAGTAGTGTAGTAGTCTTTGTAATCGTTGTGGAAGTCTTGAGGCTGCAAGTTGATGATAGGTTGCAAAATAATACGTTGTTGGACAATGAACTAGTTTGTTTTTTTGGAAATATATATAACCATTTTGATTGTTTTCATCAACTTTTTAATATAAAAAATATATGCTTTTAAAAAAAATAGTTAACCAATAACACATTGTCACATAAAAATTAGTTTAGAATGACATTTAGAATTGAGGTAAAAGTGTGGCATACATAGTAAATCATTTTACTTGTTTTTAAATAATTCAAGGTACTATGACCCACTCACATTTAATATACACTTCACATGTTGCCAAATGAGGAATACATTTTTATCAAGAGATCTCATGGATATAAAGAGTTAACCACAAATGTATATAAAGAGTTTACCCCAATTTTGTTTCGGATTCTCTCACCCCTTTGTTTTCCTTCCTTAGAGAGGCTTATTGAAGTAAGTGAAAGGTTCAATCCCTTACATAATGGAGTGTAAGTAAACTATTTCATGACACAAGTATAAATAATTTTTGTTTTTTTTTAATAACATCGATCGATGTTAGAATATATTTATTAGTGTATTTCTGTCTATTTTTTATTTGGGATGGAGGTTTATCTCCATGGATTCTAGATTGCATGATGATGAGACAAGTCTACTGTCCATATTGATTTTATCGTTGTAGTCGCTCCAAATTCAAAATAAGTGCATACATACATACATACATACATACATACATACATACATACTTACATATATATACATACATTATACATACATACATACTTACATATATATACATATATATACATATATATATATATATATATGTATATATATGTATATATATGTAAGTATGTATGTATGTATAATGTATGTATATATATGTAAGTATGTATGTATGTATGTATGTATGTATACATACATACATACATACATATATATATAATTGGATATTGATGCATGGATAGTGGGAGGTTCATGGAAGATAACTCGCTTAAATAGAAGAAGGTGGGTTGTAATATCTAGCTAAGACATAAACAACGGGGTGATTACAACTACACATGGAAAACAAATAACAAATTTATTGTGTTTGTAGCACTTAATTTGTGGCCCATCGATGTTCATCGGCTACAAGTTAAGTGGTTGTGCTATTAAAAAAATAATATCATTGAGATATTAATTAGCCCCATGTTAAAAACCAAACAGTGTATATTTGTTGCTTGTCGATTATATCAATAAAGGGATTCAATCAAATAGAAAGTCTTTCCTTGATATTGTTAAAGTTTATAGTTTGCTATTTGTAAGATTTGCTCATTATTATTGTTTCAAATATGATAGGGGTGAGGGTGGGAGCTAGTGGCGGGGCCTTATGATGACTTGATGGAAGTCCAGGTTTGAATCTCTACGAGGGAGAAATGCACTTTCGGCGAGGCCTCATAAGGTCATGGTGATTGTGTACTTTTCCTAGACAAATTGTTTTTTCATCCAACCTTAGGTTATTAGATCATTATCCCATCCAATGTTAAGGCTATCCCCTACCCTAGGTTTACTGACTAGTTGAGTTCCTAGGTACAAAATATATATATCTATCTATCTATCTATCTATATATATATATATATATATATATATAATTTTATTTTATTTTCCTTAAAAAAATCCGTTTATTTAATTTACCTTATCTCATATTCCTTCCTAATTACTACCTTTTTTAGAGTTTTTGGATTTCCTAATTCATAACTTTTCGACAATGTTTCTTCCCGGCTTTTGTCTTCTATTATTTTAATTAAAATAGGAAAGTTTACCGAGGTGATAGTGTGTGTACCTTTATTTTGTTGAGCATTAATGTTGTCATCTGGTGTTCCACTTTTGACTCTTTTGTCAAGTTATCACTTTTGTTGGTCCTTTGTTCCAACTGTTGTGATGTCTAGCGATCGATCCTCTCGTTCTATCCTGCATGTTCCTTCTACTTTATTTTCCAACTTCTCTCCTTCACCACCTTCCAGAATACGCTTGTTCCCTTTTGTTTCAACATCCGAGGCTATGCGCTCTTTTCTAACCCATACCTTCCTATAAGGTGTCTTTGGAAAATGTGTTAAACAATCCTTTTGCAAGTGCCCAACCTTTCTGCAATTATAACACCAGAACGGTAGCTTCTAGTAATCTATCCTCTGTTTCCATATATACTACTGTGCATTACGATTATAATTTCCTCATACAAACCTTATATCATGTCCATTTCTACTAACATTTTAGCACATATGCGGTCAATTTTTGTTTCCCAATCTTTCGCTAAGGCCACAAATTTTCCAAGTCTGTTCCCGATTGCTTCCAATATTTTCTCTTGCCAGAAAACCATTGGAAGTCCAGGCAGAATCACCAATATCTTCTGAAGGTTGCGTGGTTCCTTTCTAGAATTGAATTCCACCTTCCATTTCTTTAGTATTAGTCCCGACGGCACCCATTTCCAGTTTTTCTGTAAGAGTTTTTCGTCATCCTCCTTTTTTTGCATCTTTATGAGAAACCAACTTCTCTGGAGTAAATGAAATTCAGGTTTATAGCCCAGGAAGCTACCCCAGTTTTTCTCTATCCACCTTTCCAGGGACTCTCTTCTTGTCACCTTTCCACAAAATCTCCCTGCCAAGGCCAATTTCAGATACTCCAGGATTTGATCAATATGTATTTCCTTACCCATTGTTAATTATGCGGTATCCTTTTTCGTCTGAATTCCCCTTTTCTTCCGTGGTTTTTCCTGCTTTGTTTGGATCTTGTTGGAGTCCTTCGCATCATAATTGGATGCTCGTGCTGGAGTCATTGTTTTAGGTTCCTGTACTAGCTCCTAAGCCATGGCGTCCTCCTGTACATCCACTTCTGTACGAGGAGCCTCTTGATCTGAGAAGAAAATTGATCCTTCCCATGTATCACCATCATAGTCCACTTCATTAATATACATGGTAATTATTTTGTTGTTAAATTATCCTTGCTTATGTACCTCTGACATGACTCTTCACCTGGGTACCTATGTGTTGTCATAATGATCATGAAAAGATAAATAACATCCACCACTTGGACCCTGTTCCTCGGACTCTCGCGTTCGGTCACGCCGCCATAGAGATCCATTGCTCCATATATCATCATCATCATCATCATCATCATCATATATATATATAATGGTCACATCATAGCATCTAATAGGGAGAGTCAAGTAAGGAAGCTAATTCAAAGATATGTAACTCAATTTGTTATCTTAATACAATTCAAGTGATTAGGAACTTCTTTCGATTTCAAGGATCGAGGGAATCACTTTCTCTCTCCTCTTGGACAAAGGCATTGAACTAGGTGCCTAATTAGTGAAAAGTGAGTTCACATAGATGACTTAAATAAACCTAGTAAGTGGGTCGATCTTTGGTCTATTGCAAGATTGTAAGTCTCTTTTGTATCGTATTACTTCTAGTTGAAGTGAATGCATAAGTGATAAATTACAGTTGAAGAACATGAACACTCTACAAAAGTAAATTAAAGAGAGAAAAAACATACTATTTGGGTCTTGGATATTAACTTGTGATTGTTATATTCATATTCATTAAAGGTATGTGGCATCTACTCTAATGTATTCATTAAAGGTATGTGGCATCTACTCTAATGGATAGAAATCATATGAAAATACTAGATCTTATAGCTAGATTTCAATGAATATTTATATATATGTGAATATGCTTTCTTGTGGAATTTTTTGTTTCAATATTCTATGTTTTTTACTTTTTCCGGGTATATATTGGTTCGTTTTGTTTGGAATCTTGTTGGAAATCTTTAAAAAATCTTAGAATCACATATATTAGTTGTGAAATCATATAATCTAGGTGTCATAGGGGTAATTGAGGGTGCTAAATCCATTTATGCATTCAAAAACACAATTTATATTGTGCTACTACTAGCTGAAGTGAATGCATAAAGGATAAATTACACTTGAAGACCATGAACACTGTGCAAAAGTACATTTAAGACAAAAAATCATATTATTTGGGCTTTGGATATTAACTTGTGGTTGTTATCTTTATATTTATTAAAGGTATGTGGCATTTGCTCTAATGGATGAAAATCATTTGAAAATACTAGATATTATATCTATATTTTAATGGAGATTTATATATGTGAGTATGCTTTCTTAAGGCAATTTTGGTTTCAATATTCTACATTTTTTACCTTTTTCTGAGTATATATTTTGGTTCGTTTTGTTCACTCTGGTTGGAAATCTTGAAATAATCTTAGAGTTGCATATATTAGTTGTGGAAATTGCATAATCTAAGTGCCATAGGGGTAACTGAGGGTGTTAAATCCATTTATGCATTCAAAAACACAATTTAAACGCTTCCAAATTTGGATTTTACCAAAAACAAATTATCGAAGTCTAACAAAAAAACCACCAAAAAATCTAGAAAGTAGAATAAATAGACCATTCTTACTAAATATAAAAATATATATTTATTATTATTATTACTATTATTATTTATATGATAGTATTAAAATAAAAATATATAAATAATATTAAAGTAATTATAATTATTTTAATATGATTAATAATTTAAAAATTTATAATTAATATCAATGCCTAATATTTTTTTTAAACAAGAACCAGAGAAAAAATTATATAGAGACAAGAAAAGGCTGAGCCATACTTACAAAAAAGAACCAAGGTTTCAAACTGTCATGTACGGAAAGAAAAACTAAGATACATACACCATTAACATAATTTTTAGGTGTTCTTGGATGCTTTCTGAAATAACTTAAACCCATTGAAAGGCAGATTCTTACATACTGGTTGTTTAACAAAATACAGAAATACATCTAGAAAGCCAAAGTTGAACATACTACTTTTTCTTTCCTTCAAGCCTGCGAATGGGTTGCATGACCGAAGTTTCTTCCATTGGGTGGTCGCCATGATCTGGGGTTTCTTGGCAATGACTACAATGGTTCATATTTACCATTTTCTAGACTTCTTCTTTGACGAAATCAACTGTTCCCATCAGCTCACGAAGGTCACGATCATTGTCGTCGATTCTGGACTCATGGCAGCCCATTTGGTTTGGCAAATATTTGACATCAGATGCAGCTACCACGTTTTCCTTTACTCTGATGCACACCATTTTGTAAACCTGGCGCGGATGAATTTTAATGTCTGTCAAAGTGGACTTAATTTCCTTTATGTCCAAATTTCCTGGATTTTTCTCCATTGAAAACAAAGAATTATTGCTTGGAGCCGAGAGAGGAGCTGAGAATGGGGAGTGGGACTGTAGAGGATTGAGGGTAAGGCTAACACGGATGATCTCCCTTTCGTTGTTTAAACCTGCAAACAAAAACCTGAACTGTTGCTCTTCCTCAGGAGACCAGAGTCCAAAGAGAGGAACAAACAAACTAGAGAGTTCTTCTACCTTGCAGACGCAAGATGGAGCATCAGTCGGTGGGATACATTCAATTTGCTGAGTTTTGTCATGGAGCATGTCGACAGTCGTTTTAGAACCATGGGGAGCAAGAGGGTAGGACGAGATTTTAACACCATCACGTGAACGAGGGTGCCACTTGTCCACGATGGTGCACGTCTATCGGTGTGGAGCTATAATTCTGAGAGGGGTGGAGGATTACGGGAGGGACAAAGGGAGCACCCCCTCCAAATTTTATAACCTAACCGACTAGGGAACATGTTTGTGGGTGTGGAATTTACCCTTTATAGAAACTATTCCAAGTTTATTTTTGACCCCTTTGTTTGTGAGCTTGTCTGTGGATGCATTATTGCCTCTGAGGATGTGAAAATAGGTGGCATGATGAATTGGATTGAGACAACAGATGCGATCATAAATTCTTCTGTAGTTGGTTGCTTTGTTATTATAATCTGATCTCATTTTCTGTATGACCTGCCTAGAGTCTCCAAAAACAATGAGTTTTGAAATATTATTCTGCCCTGCTAGCTCCAAGCCAAGGAGAAGTGAGAGCCATTCTGCTTCATTGTTGGATCTATGTCCAATTCCCCAATCTTAAGAAGTAATTATGTTTCCTCTGGGATCGAAGATTATCCACCTTGCACCTGCCTCCCCAATATTAATGATTAATATTATTAGACTATAATTTTTATTACAAAAATGATTAATATTATATAAATTAGTGTTTTGATAAAATAAAAAAAGTAATTTTATTTAATGATAAACCAAAATCAGTTTAAGTGGACGTTAATCTTCATTATCATCATCAATCAATAGATAATGCTTAATAATTAACAATTTGTATTGAATAAATAATGTTTATTGATTTAATATTCAATGAATATGGTACCTAATTATATAAATATTTTTATGATCATGATGATGATGATTAACGACCATTGAGACCAACTTTGGTCTATATAACTTTAAGAAGGGTATTACTTGGTTTGCTTTAAAATTTTGTTTCTATGCTGAAAAAGCTTGGCTATGAGCTTTTTGAACTCACTATAGTTTTAGCAGGTTAGGAGGTTAGAAAAGTTTGTATTGTACCAAATACTATGAAACTCATATCTAATGTGGGTGTAAGCAGGGCACTCTAAGAGAAAGTGATTTTCATCCTCAACGCGCATAGAGGCATAAAGATGGAAAACCCTTTCCGCCCATGGAGTTTTAGGAATGGACCAACACTTTGTTTTTCTATCGATCTCATGAGAGTTTGTTCTAATCTTAGCTATATTAATTTTCTTCTTTAAACTAGTTACCACCTGGAGATACCTTTGATATTCCAAATTAGTGTAATGACTTCCTTATAATATCTTAATTTTCTCTTAACCACTAAATTTTCTCACACCGCAATTTCTCTTTAAACTTAAAAGTAATAATATTTTTGACATTATCGATATTCTGCAAAGTGTCATTTTCGTCAATTCCCCAATTGTTTAACCAATCCATGATATCATTACATCAATTATGCTTGAAGCATAGTTGGTTTTGACTTGAATTTAAATCAATTTTAGGAAGTCTCTTGTTTCCCATTTTAATAAGACATATCGCTATACTATTAATTAATATTAATGTTCATAAATACCAACATAGATCCATCTTAAAATGAGATCTATCAAGCAGAGGAATCCAATTTCTTGAGTTGTAATTTTTTTTTAATCTTATATATCCAAAAAAAATTACACACTCTGGATGCTAGATAGATCCCAATTTAAGATGGATCTATGTTGTTGTTGTTTTGTTTTTTAATTAACCAACAATAAATTTTTAATAAGTTTTTATTCGATTTTAATTTTAATTTTATGAGTAGACATGGATTTTTTTATTATTATTTATTTTCTTTTAATTTTTTATTTTATGATCGGACATGGATTTTTTAATTAATTTTTTGCTTTTAATTTTTTAAATACTTTTTTTTTTGTAACATAATATTATGCTCCCTTAGGTTACATTATGTGGCATCTCCCCCATATTGGGTGCAATTAAAATTTGATGAATAATATTTCCATATTTAAAATTAATTCAGATTATATAATATTGAAAACATTAATATTACATAATATGGTTGTACCATATTAAAAATGTTTGATAATTGTAACATTATTATAATAGCATAGATTTATCTTAAACTTAGATCTATCCAACAGCGAGAAGGATCTTAGGTGTATTTTAATTAATCTTTTTCTCAAAAAGTTGTACCTTTCTCTTGCTTAATAGATTAGAGTTTAAGTTTTAATTTTTTATTTTATAAATAAATATGTATTTTTTTAATTATTTTTCATAATTTTTTATAGTGTTTTTTAACTCCATTATTAATGTTATCATAGATGTTCTTGATGTTAATATTAATATTGTTAATGCTAATTAATATTATTGTAATATCAATAATGTTTTAATATGCTAATTATTTTTAATATTAATATTAATAATTTTGTCGATGTTAATGTTAATATTATTTTCAACCCTCCCGGCAATGTTAATATCATTATTAATATGAATCTTAATTATTTTATTCTTAATGTTAATAATAATATTGTGAATCTTATTACCATCATAGTTATTGATATTATTAATAATTAAGTTTTAATATAAATAATTATTATTAAATTCCTAAATGTAAATAACATAAATCTTGCTTGAGGTTAATTTTGTTATTGATATTTTTTAATCTGAACTAATATCATAAAACATTTCCTAACATTAATATTAATGTTGTTTTTTAATGTTATTTATTTTATGTTAATTATTAATCTTAATTTCAATTACAAGCAGAAAGAAAACATAATTTTGACTCAATGATCGGAATTTGAATGATGAAATATTTTGTATGGCTTTCAAAGTCCATTGTTCTAAATTTTATCTAATAAAATTAAGGACTTTGATTTTTTGGATGAAAAAAATGTTAATTTTAATTAATACAGTTATTGATATTTTAAACATTAATTTTAATATTGATTATATTTATATTATTTATAATATTAATATTATTAACATTAATTTTACCAATGATATTATTAATATTGTTAATGTTAATATCAATTACAGTAGTAATTAAAGTAGTTGTGATATTAATAATGTTGTTAATATTGATAATAATATGGTTGTCGTTAATACTAATATTAATATTATTGTTATTAATGTTGTTAATTTAATGCTTATATTAATCCCATTAAATGAATCATTGTTAACATAATTATGTTATTTTACACAATTTTATGTTAATGCTATGTTTGAGTTTAATTGTGTTATGTAACGTTATGGTATGGTTTAGTTATGGTTTTTTTAAGGGTCATGTTGGTTGTGATCATTATATGTTATGTCAAATTGTAATATAGATATTGATGTTTAGAAAACATTCATTTTAATATTAATAGATATTATATTAGATCGCGGCATTGATATTAATGTTTGCGAAATATTAATATTAATATTAATGTTAACATTAACATTAATATAAAATTATATAAAATCACAACTTAATTTTAAATATTTCTGATATTTTCTCTAATTTGAGTTAGAGGAAAAAGTTAATCACAACTTAACCCTAAATAATATAGAAGGTAAAATAGACATCATATCCATTAAAGAGGAAATGAATAAGCTCATAGCCTTAAATCATGAGTGTAACAAAAGAGTATTAAACATCATAATTTTTTGTTTAAAAGAGAAGGAGGAAGAGGATATGTTAGCCATTGTCAAGATGGAACTTCACAATAGGTTATAAATTGAAACTACTGATCTCATAAAAGCAAACATGTTGGGGAAATTAATTGAGAATAAAGAAAGGCTAATATGGGTTAAGGTTAGCTCTACCGAACAAAATACAACATACTTGTTAGAAATTATGATGCAAAATGTTATGTTTAGATGTTTAGTTTAATAAATGTAAAAGGGCATCTACACACTCACGTGATTATGTGAGGTGTCCCTAAGTTAGTTTCAATAACGGAAAATTAGTTGTTACTCTTTGGATATTTAAATCCATCGAGTTTTCCATGTGAGGTAATCTTTTGGGACTTAGCCCTCACATCTCTGTGATGTAATTATTTTCTTTCTTCATTAATAAAATTTTGTGTCTGAGGACACTTTGTCAAAGTAGTATCAGAGCACGCGGTTGAAGCTTGGTCTGGTTGGAACCTGGTTTGGGCTAAAAAAAGATTTGTGCAGAATTTTTTTTTTATTGACTTAGTTTTTTCATTTTACTTGGAGAGAGTAAAATTAATTTTTTTTAAGGGAAGGTTATTTAAAAAAATTTGTGGAAGTGAATTTAAAAAAAAAAAAACAAAACATAGTCGGTGTTGGGAAGAAGAACCAGCATTATGAGAGAAGAGCAGTGAAGCAAATCCGTATCAACATAGAAGAACTGAACCAGCGAGAGAGAGAACACCAGCGTGGAGGAGGCGTTGAAGAGAAATCAGCATAGAAGAACTGAACCAGCGTTGAAGAGAGATAACACCAGCGTGGAGGAGGCGTTGAAGAGAGAAAACATCCCAGCATAACCCAGGATTAAAGACCAATTAAAGATCAATCCAGCGTTATATAAAAAAAACAGCAAAATACCAGCGTGGAGGAGGCATTGAAGCAGTGGAGCATTATGTGCATCCATCAGCCTGAACACCAAGGTTAGAAAAAAAAAAGACCAGCGTGAAGAGTTGTTTTGGAGTCAGTGTAGAGACCAGCGTGAAAGCGTGAAGAGAGTTCACCAATCCAGCTTTAAAGAACCAGCGTTAAATTCCAAACCATATGAGCGAGAGCCAGCGCGAGAGATACAGTAATTTATTATTCATTTTTATTTTTTGGAGATTTTTTATATTGTATAAAAAAAAAGTTGAGAAATAAAACTTAAAAAAAGAAACAACAAGGGTTATTTTTTGGAGTTGATGGGATTAGAACTTGTGACCTTCCACTCAACAATCTTGTATCTCTCCAATTCACCAATAAAGATTTGTTATTTTTTGAAGTGATAAGGTGTAATTTTTATTGGGCATTGGAGTAATAAGGAGTACTTGTATTTTCACTCAAGGTTTGATTAGAGAAAAGTGAAGCTCTATCAAATTTTTTTCTTGATGCTATAAGTGGGTCAAGGCCAAGCCCCTATAGCTTTCTTTTCCATGGTGTGTGATGTTTCTTGCAGTATTTCTTTCATGGTGGTGAATCTTGTTCATGCGTAATTTTGCTTTCATGTTGGTGATGATATTTTTGCATAAAATTTTCTACAGGTGATATAAGGTGATTGTTTATTCTGGTGACATAAGGTGCTTTCTTTTTTTAATCCTTGGAGCTATAATGTTTGCATAATACACATCTTCTGGAGTTA